>JAAXOA010000697.1:0-20541 GCA_036561885.1 Salina celebensis
TCAATACTGATCGCTACAAGATTGAGAATGGAAGATGTACTCATGGAGACGTCCATGGCAATGTAGAAGTCACAAAAAATAGGTGGCAAGCCCCAGCCCCCGTTGAACTGTAAAAATGGCAAAGTTAAATGGATTAAACCTCGGGAAACTACGAAATTTCATCTATTATACATATAAATTTTGGTTGTTTGCTGCTAGTGAAATAGTTTTGTTAATCATTTTGTGACAGTGACATGAGTGGGTGGCATTCCCACGCCTTATTATTTATCTATGGAGAAGGGTAAACAATTTTGTTCGCATTTTTTTCTCAACTTAACAAAACAAACTTTTTCTGCGAAAGTGAAAGAAGGTCGGGAATAGAAAATTCTTCACAGAATAAAGAGAAACCTGAAAAAGGAGCAAAAAGATGACAGAATGAACACACCTCGTTATAGAGTGAAAGTAGAAAAAGGCAGAAACCTTCAAGTGCAATTAGGGTAAAGGCTAATCTTTTAGACAGGGGAAACCTGTTGTTGACGAATGTTGTACTACGAATTAGAAAAGCTACTTGGAGAAGTAGAGACAGAATCCTGATATCTTTCATTATATCAAGCTCCTCCTAGTCTGTCACATTTCTTAGCAACGGACAACGTTCTGTCTCGGACAACGTTGAGAAGTCTTGAAAATGCTTGAAACTCATGAAGACTGAGCATAAGATTGAGATAAAAGAAAGAGTTTGGAGGGCAGAATTCAACAAACAGAAAATCTCATGTTGGCCCAATACGTGCCCTCTCCCATTGCGACAAAAAATAAACCGACAATCGAAATATAGAAAAGTGTCGGTAGAAAGTAGCATTTGAATTGTTAAGATATTGATCGAAGAAGCCAACAATTTTTTTTTTTGAAATACACATAAAGCTTAAATTTATTGTCAAATAATTTGCAATTGTTTGCGATTTTGACGCTGCTGCAATGCTATAACTTTTTCAGCTCAAAGTGCTCTATCGATTTGGCGAATAAAAAAATTTGGTCATTAACGATTCAAGATCGTTAACATTAATTGAACAGTTAACTACGATCATAGTTAACCAATTGCTCTGAAATTGAAACGCCCCTACCCCGTTGGCCTAAGGAACAATCGTTCAAAATTTCACTGGAATCCGTCAAGTATTTTCGGAGATAGAGAGCGTGACGGACAGACCGGACGGACGGACAACTCCGACATCCGCATAAAGTGTCTACCGACACTTAATAATTATATATGGATCGATACTGCAACCAGATAACGCTGAAGATTATTCAATATTGCAACATGACAAGGAAGGAAAAACTTTTTCTGAGTTGAGTTGACTCAAAACCAGATTGATAACAGTCCTCCTCATAATATAAACATTCCAGTCTCAGAAAGACAAAGTGCACAAAGGATTCTACGGTTTGGTGATCATCCCATTGACACTTTCATATAAAACTTTGCCTTGAGTTAAGATCTTAAGTAGGAACAAGCAATAAGTGGTAATTTGTAGTTTAGTTTTGCCAAACTTTAATATTATTTTGGCGCAACAGCATATAAAACCATTTATGTTCAAGATATAAAGAGACAAAAAAGCGTTTACTCTTATCTTCAAAATGCATTTGCAAAAGCCGTGAAAGTGAAAAGAAAGTAGACCATAAAAAACTGCATACTTTGTCGTTGCTGGTGATCGTCACCTAATACAAAATACCTGAAAATTTCCAACAAACTCTTTTTGCTTTTCTCCAAGTCTGGATATAAAAGAGCAGCTTTTGAAGTATTCATGAAAGTTTAAGCACCTTGGAAAGTCATAAAGTGCCCTTAAATACTCACACACCGTTAAACTCGAAATCTTTTTTAGCGGAAAGAGATCCTTTTACTATAAATAAATATTAAGCTCCTAAAGGATTACTTGCAAACTACTGCATCCATCAGTCTCACGAAAACATTCGCTTTTGCGAAGCTATTAATAAAAAGTTGTGAAAACTAAAAGCTCTCGCACAGTTTCACCTTTATTATTATGTGAAACGTTCATTAACATTTTCTCCCTTCTAAAGCTCTCCAATATTGGTTCACTCTTACCATAAAAATAGAAAAGTTTTAGGGCAAATGTAAACAAATTGCCGATAAGATTAGTTGGCCACCATAATAGCTAATCTTGCCTTTTCTCACATTTTATCTTACTTTGGCTGTATTTCTGGGAGAAACAAAATAATCCAATATGGTCTAGATTCGGGCTTCGCAGGTGACTGAACCTGACCTTGATCGCTTAATAAAAACGTTGGTTTCTATACTAATTAAACACGCAGCTGTGCGAAATGTCGCAAACTTGTGGTTGGCTTTGTACAAATAAAAAACAATGCCAGCTTAAGAAGAGATTAAAGGAAATTAACCCTGTTACTGTCTGAGCTTTACTATTATTTTGTACTTCTTGACAAAAACAAACCTGATACGCATTACAGCTTTTAATTTAATGCCAAAATAGAAATCTTTTTAGTGGATAAAAATTGTTGGGGATTTTCTGTTGCAAAAACTTTCTCCTTTGTGCTAATACACACTACACACACTGAACTTTCTCTTTTCTCTTGAAAAAGGTAAACAATACCAGTGAAGTTTATGGCTACTAGTTTTTCTCTTGTACACTTTTAAGTTTTTTCTAATTAGGCGCTTAATTACGTTTTTATGGAGACGCTAAAATGAAATATGAGGTAGGTCGTGGAAAAGTAGTATAATCTACAAAAGTGGAGCGACGCCACCCCCGGCAAACTTGCAGCTTTCATTTTCTATTGAATAAAATATTCTTCACCGACGCAGAATCAAGTAGCTGTAGGCCTTCCCGTCTAGTTTTTGGAGTNCCCCCCCCCCGGCAAACTTGCAGCTTTCATTTTCTATTGAATAAAATATTCTTCACCGACGCAGAATCAAGTAGCTGTAGGCCTTCCCGTCTAGTTTTTGGAGTTCCCTCGCTTTCACCATCAACGGGTTAGTAGATCTGATCATTATGTAGTTTGTTATAAATTCTTTCTATTGCTTTCTCTGCGTATCATTTGTACCAAACTGTTCACAATTTCTGTTATAAATATAGCAGAGCCATTAGTTTCCCCCAATTTTTCACTTTACTTCATTATTTTCTCTATAGGTTTATGCAGCTGCTCCAATCTATTTCTTGACCAGCTGCTCTGTCTAATATACTATTTTGTTTCGGGTCCTTTAGCAAAAAAAAGGAGAAAGGAAAACATTTTCCAGTGATACATTGTAGAGTTTTGAGACGAGTATTAAGACAGACAGAATGGTGTGTAGGATAAATGAGGCTTGCATTAATGCTCGTATACACTCATCAGAGTTATAGGAGTTTTCTGCAATGCCTGGTGAAAGCGGAAGCTGAAATACATTTCGCGTTGAAGAAAAAAACGATATTTCCGTATTTCAAAGGGTGTGAATTTAATGAAGGAGAGGATAAACTATAAAAGAAAAACGAAACAGCGTGAGGGATTAATCGTTAAGAAAGAATTATAAGGGCATACTGACGAAATTACTAGTTTTTTTAATACCTCCCGCATTTCCAACACGATGAATGTCTCATTAACGGGGGAAAGGAATGTTATAGATGTTTCCTACTGTTTCCTGCAGTTATTATGGTACGTTGTGAAATACGTCATTATGAACTATGTAAGCACAAAGTTTCAGCTTAAAATGACAAGAAGTGGAAGTTTTTCCAAGAAAATTCTCGTTAAGAAGGGTCTGTACTGAGTTTTTCTTTTAAAAAAAGACCAAACAATGTCGATTTTTTTTGGTTGGATGCTTTCTTTCTTTAAAAAAATGTTGAAAAAGTACAATAGGCTTATCTATCCATGAAGTTTTGTGAAAAAAACGAGAATAAAGTGAATTTTTTTCTTAGATCTATACTGACCCTTTACGACTTTCTCCAGTGAAAAGGCATTGTACGTCTAGTTAAAGGATGTATGGAAGTTTCATAAATGAACTTAAAAAGGTAGTTACTTTTTGATCAAATGTGTGTAAGGGAAACTGCAATAGTTACAATCCTACGGACAATTCCAATTAACTACAAAAGGGTTCGTTGGCCGATTGCTCAATCATTTTTATATTTCTTCATTCTCCTGCTAGGAAAAAGAAAATGCTTCACATCATTAAAACCAGATTGAAAATACAAAACAACCATGTACCGATTTAGAAAAGGAAAAGCACCTGGTGGAGGCATTCATTGAGCAATCATTTTCTAACAATAAACTGTATAATTTTATTTCCAAGAGGTTATGACATACCTGCTATGAAACTTAGTTATTCTTTGGGAGATAGGAGAGTCAACAGTGCATACCCTAAGGGTTCATAATAAGATTGAGTGATTTCGTTCGCTTTGCAATCTCAGTTCTATACCAAAAGTATCACCAATGTGACAACAAATCTTCCTTAGGGAATTTTCTCCAAGACGCTTTCTTTCTTTATTGGAATGAACGTGTGACAACTGAAAATGGTTGAAGGTGTTGCATTATACAGTTTGTATTCTTTAACGGGCGATGTGCGAAAAAAATTCTTATTACATGACGAAACACTTTAGGTGCTTTCAAGCTTTCTCTTCCTTTTGGCACTCTGCACCTTCCGTAATCTCATACACACATCTAAAAAAGTGGAATAAAATGCATGGGGTATAATAGAAAATGGAATCAAATCTATTTTTCTCTCAGCTATTCATATTTTTCTTTTTAAAAAAAGTTGAAATCTCGGGGTGAACTGGTTTTCGAATAAAAAATCAGTCAGATGTAAAACGGAATTAGAAAAAAAGGGGAGAGAAAGCCTACTTTCACTTTTTTTGTACAGGAATTCTATTGTAGTTTATTCAAAAGATGGGACTTTTCTTAGCAGGACGCAAAAAGAGGCTTTTGTATAGGGGAAAATTGCAAAAAATAGATTATTTTTAGTTTGACGAGTACAAGTATGCATTTGCAGGGTAAAATGAAAACTTGTACTTTGGAATACCTGTTGGAGATTTTTTTATTTTGTTGCATATTCTCTTTCATAGCGTTCTGTTGTAGGGAAAGTTTTAGTTTACCAGCCTTAATAAGAAGAATAGTTATAATAAAGCTTTTACATAATATACTATGATATATTACGTCATTGGCACAGTGTGCCTCTGTTTATTTTTTTAATCATATTTGCATATTTTTAAACTGTGGGTAAGAGTAATCACTCAGTGAGTGTAGATAGGAAAAGGGATCGCTCGCAATAACTCTAATCGAGTTCCGCGACGGGATGTGGCGTACTACCTAATGTGCTAACCATATCCCTCCCTAAATTACATACAGATACAACTGTGGGTACGAAGAAAACGGAGTCTACGAATAGACTGAAAGAAGATTTCCTCATGCAGCACGTCACTTTTTTCAAGGAAATGCGAATATACCAGTTCAATTTTTACAGGTAACTTATTCATCACAAGTTCATTAAAAGAAGAGTTTTCATAAGACATGGCTGGTTACTCTAAACCGTCTAAAAATTAATTACGTCTGAACCACCTTAACCAGACTGCCATACGAAAATTCGTCAAGAAAATTACATAACTGATATGTAATACGTAACAATTACTATCTTAATGCACAAACGTTTATGAGGTATAGAAGCAGTGTGTCTGTCTACAATACACTTAGACTTGTCTTGATTTTCCTAACTATTATTTCCACGTTACAGAATGTTCAACTGGGCAATCCTTTGGAAGACATTTTGCTAAAAGATTAGGGTCAATCTTCTCTCCGTTTTTCCAATTACCGTTTTATCTTCGCCAAACCAGCCGTGACAGACATGGTGAGATCATAAAAAGCAAATAATCATACTGGACATGTTTTTTGTCACTGAAAACGATAATGGCTTAAGTGATTATCATTGACAACCGCCGGAGTCATTTTTTAAAGTGAATGTGTCGGATACTCATATGAGTGTATACATGACATAAGTGCCATCATTAAAGCAGAAAAAAGCTTACGATATTTGTGACAAAGAATACTTTTGAGTGAAAGCATTTGTGACTGTGTTATGCTTATGATGAAGTAATAAAATGCTTACTTGGTGACAGCATAGTCGTGTTAAGAATAGATAAACCTAATCACATTTCATGTGTACATTACAGATTTCTTCTGTGGAAACCGGATACTCCCTGGGGATATTACGTTCCGCATAGGGCTTCGTTTCAATTGTGGATATCAATATCCTTAAAACGCCTATGTGACGGATTAGTTGGAAATGCCATCTAAAATTGTGTCTTTAATGGGTGATTTCTTTTTGTATCAAGTGTCTGACAGTGAGTAGATATGTTTGTAAGCAAATAGAGGAATATGTTTGTGCTGGTGTTAAATGCACATTTGTCAAAATATGGTTGCAGTTGCTCCTACTGCTTAAACTATAAAATCAGATTTACAGAGAAGTTGTTTACTAGCTAAGTTAACTTTCGGAAATAAAACAAAATCTTGCAGTTGGCCCAAAGACAGAGTGGCCTAAGTGGTTACGAGAAAAGCGTCATTTGTTGTGGGTGCTTAGTGCTTAACATTACCATTGTACATCACATTTGTCATTGCACTAATTCTGATTATGAGTTATATAAAAAGATCATTTTGTTTTGTTTCATTAACCACTCTGTTGCAGGTCACACATTAAATAGAAGTTTCCGATGAAACCTCCCATATTGTTTCCGCTCGGGCACGTGCTTTCAAAGTGAAAGTGCAGAGACCATAACGAAAAGGTTTTACGCTTGAGTTGCTTCCCAGAGTTTAGTGTGTTTTAAGCTTTAAGATCCATATTAGCAGGAAGTCCATATGAAAACAAAGTTTTTTATATACTTTCCACGATGCTTTCTCCATAACGCCAAACCAGCAAGACAACGATAATCATCAACTCGACGATCATTATCACCAAGAAAGCGAAAGAGGATCATTGACAAAACTTGCCAGAGCGGTGGCAGTTTTCGTAAGAAAAACTAAAAATAGTACCGAGAACTTTTGAAAGGTAGCACGATAAAAATGTAATAAAAGCCCCAAAAGCTTCAACAACCCTTCATTGATTTCTTATACGGATTATATCGTTTGTATACGTGTAGGACAGCAGACGACAAACTTGGTCAGATTACCGATTAAAACTTGTCCTATGAAGGTTTTTATTTTCCTCGAGTACTCTTGCACGTCCTAATCGAAAAGAAAGTGGGAGAAAGTTTATCCCTTCGCATATAGAAAAAGCACTCCATTTTTTGGAACATGTAAGCGAGCAAATGACAAGTGCACCAAAGAAAGTTTGGCTTAATAATAAGAAACTGTCTTTGGCTCAGTGCACTATCCTTTCTTAATACTTTTTTCCACGTAAAAGTAACATAATTTTGAGAACAAGAAAATAAAGTGAAGAGCGCTGAAAATAATAGCTATTACTTTTTTCCAACTGTGATTTTCTCTTAAAAATTATATATTTCCAAAACGTCTATCATTATCTTCAGTCAGTGAAAGGGGAAAGTTTAATGATACCAGCAAAACATATATTTCCTTGGGTAGTACAGCGTCGAATTGAAAACTTCAACTTGGAACTTTTTTATTGAAGACGTATTGTAATTGAACTTGACTTGTTATGAAAACTCTTGTAGGAAATTCGAAGCAGGAGAAAGTAAACTGAAAGCATTAGCATTACAAAAGCTATTACTATGCTACAAAGTCATAACATTTTTCAGAGTATGTATTGCGTCTATAAAATCTACAACTTCAATTAGAAGAGACAGAAAAATCCTCGGATTCGTATCTAGTTCCAGGAACTTTGTATCGGAAAACAATAATTCTGCAATGCTTTAATTGCTTCCTTTGTATAACTAGTTCCTTAGGTGGTTCTTCAAGTGGAAACTGTGAATTTGCTGCCTTTGCTGTAGCAAAATACATAATAATATACAACCATATTGTTTTTGCGGTTTAGAGCAATCAAGGCCACATAAAAACATAAAATGGCAATTGAAAACATATGGAAAGAAAGCTTTCACCAGTAACAAATTAGTTTTGCAAGATGATATAATGCTTTCTTCAAATTATTTTTTTCTGAGCTGATGAAAAGATTCAGATGGTTGCGTTCATTGAAGCGAAGATCATCCCGAATCGCTCTTGAGAGGCAGTAAATGAATGCTGAAGGAAAGTATATCTTTGTTTATTGCGGATACCTACCGGCTGTGAGATCACTAAGGGAGAAAGTCATGACGGCAGTTGAAGTCTGAGAATAGCGAAAACCTGTTTCCACTTCTAGTCGCTTTAGGAGAAAATTAACATACAATTTTCTGAGAATGTCTTGGCTTGTGCAATTTCCCCTTGATTTTTTTCCTGAAACATTCACATCTTTTTGTTCGATAACTATTTACTTTGCAAAACCAAAATACTCATAAATGGGAGGTAGGTTGGTAGGTAGCATGAAAGACTCAGTAGGTTAACATTGCCAACACAATTCTACTTTTTTCTTATATTGAAATCACAAGTTCTCAGTAATTGTTACGTACTATCCGCTGGCAGAAACACTTTCCCTACAAAGTTATAAATCAACATTCTGTTCGGATTTTTTTTAAAGTGATGAAAACGTAACTATTCTATTTATATGAGTTTTATACATATTTATTTGCTATATATATTCTACAACATACAACAGAAAATCACTTTCTCTAAATCAATTTTCATCAGTTCTCTAGTCTGCAAAAAAAAACATAATTCTCTTGTGAGTTTCTCCAACCGTAGTACAAATTTGCTGAGAGAATGATGATTATCAAAGAGAAATAACTGCTGCATATACTAATTTTTTATTACAAATTCATCCACAACAGTTGTAATGATAATCGTACTGTAAAAAGTGTTGCATATTCAAACAAAAGATAGTTTAAATAATTGCTTTCTCCTGATTGCACTGCTGTTCATCGGCTGTAAAAACATTCTGTGAAAAGCATATATATTATTTCTCCCGTATATTACGATGAAAACTCTAAAACAAATATACAAGCTCGCCAAAAAACGCACGAAAGGATTACACCACTGAAAAAAATGAAAACTGCAGAAAATGCCATTAATAAACTTGTCACATAGACAAAAAAAACCTGATGAGAGTAAGTTCCATAATAATTTCCTCTCCTTACGTCATCAACGAAAATTTGTCGCCTGAAATAGTATTAACTCATGGAGCTAACAACTCTCATCATATAATAGTTGTCAGAACGGTAGATTACCGCTTGAGTTCGCCTCATTTTCTGGGCTAACATTCCACAGATAACAATGCAACGAAGAATTAATCCTCATACTTTAAATCATTTTAACAACGCAAGAATCATTGCTGAAAGATGCATGCCAAAGGTACAAAATGATGTAGTACGTTAGGTCACGTAACACTATGTAAAGACGTGCTATCTTTTACTGGCTCGGTTATGAATGTGAACAATGGGATAAACAGCGTTAATGCAAGATATACGTGAGGTTTGGTGTCCCTGGTAAAATTTCCAGACAAATAAAATGCAAGGCCAGGTTTAGCTTCAAGCGAGGGCGTCCACAGGAAAAAACTGGTGAAAGAGAAGAGGAGGTCAATGCATGAGACATCTTTGTCTTTTCCTCATAATCCTCATTGCATTGGGACAAATTTCAGTAAATTGTTTGCAGCGCGAATTTCGTTAAACAATTTCAAGGTTGATGAGGCGTACGCCAAAGAATTTTTGCTTTATGATTTCATCATCATTATGAATGCATGCCTCATTCTCAGCTTTTATAGTCTATACTCATACAATCTATGCATTCTGATGTGAAAGCATGAAAGAAAACAGATAACAACATGAAATGTTTACAGAGCTGGTTTATATCCATGTCATTCTGAAGGCTTCATTCAGTTGATTCTCTGATAAGATCCTTGTTTGCGATGTAAACTATGATAAACAATGGAATAGTTTATGTAACAGCTTATTTTCTGCGATATGAAATCATGAGCATGGCCAGTGGAGATTTTAAGAGAAATTCTTCGAAGGCAACCCCAACGAGATTTCGTTTCCACCGAAAAGGCAGACAGCATTATTGGATTTTTGTTTGGGTTCCGTGATCTTTCAAGATGGAAATCTCGTATTGAGAGAGAAAAGAGAGAAAAATGTGTTTAAGCTTGATTTAATTCAAGGGAACGACTTTGAAATAAAATTGTATAGAAACAAAAACTCTATCCTTGCAATGTGAATACTACTAGAGCCCATGCAAGTGAAAGCTCTTTTACTTCACCTAATCTCTTTTTCTGATCTGAGTCTTTTTTTCTCACCAGGCACAGATCCGTCTAAAATTACTTAGTTTTCCCACATTGTAACGTATCTTTTTTATTTAAAAAATAAAGCTCTGTTGNCACAGATCCGTCTAAAATTACTTAGTTTTCCCACATTGTAACGTATCTTTTTTATTTAAAAAATAAAGCTCTGTTGGTGCTCATTCTTTAGAGAGAAAAGGATGTATTCTTATATATGAAGCTGTTGATGCACATGATTTTCTATAACAAAGAGGGATTTCCTTTGCGAATCGGAAAATTGAACGGAAATTTACTTATCTCGAGGACATGCCCTTTCTACATCCTACTCTCCATATCAGTTACCCCTCTTCAGTTAGTTTTTATATAGATTCCCAGAAGATGCCTGGTTGTAAAATCGCTTTTAACTCCTGTGTATATCCATTTAACTCGTGGAAAAGCAAAGTGAAAGTGAATCATAAACGAAGGTTTTTTGGCTAGAAACGTATCTTTGGAAGAACTACGTCCCATAAGAGCAAAAACTCAAACTGGCCGAGAAAGAGAAAGACAAGGAGAATCTAGACCGGAATGATTTTCTTTCTTTACTTTCTGTTTTTGAGTTGCCAAAAGGCCTCCAAATAATTTGAAATCCCACATGTTAGCAGGAGAGAGAAGAAAAAATTGAAAGTCTTGATGAGATCTCCTTTTTTACTAGTTGTGAAAGCAAAAAGACCAGAAAGGCTTGTCATAGTGTATATATACGGTCGATGAACACAAGAGGAAGAGAACCTAAGTGTTTAACGTACAGTTAAGAAGGAAAGGAGATACGGAGCACACATACAAACCCGTGACTACAAAATTTTCGTCAAGAAAAGTGACGAAGAAAGAGGGGCTTAACCCTAAAGCTTATTTCCCTTCGTTCATTTAGATCTACTTATTGAACTGAATAAAAACTAAAAAAGGTGTGTTTACTCAATGCTCTAGATTGGGGCGAGACTCCTTACTTTCACTTTCCTCTAACTATTTCTAAAGAAACTCAGTTGAAAGCTGGGATTAACAGCATAACAAGTAAAATTGACTGTGTATTTGTTTGCTTACTTGTTTTTCTCTTCTCAGTTTTTAAGCCATTCATTCATCATCCCCTTTTCAAAATGAGCAGTCATCTTTTTCTATAGTTAATTTTGAAAAGAGAAAGGTCACATTTCCAAAATTATAACAGAGAAGATCCAGTCATAAAGCTACTCCAGGAATAGAAGTGAATTGAAAGCTAAAATGAGACTAAAGTTTAAACAGCAAAGCCATCATGAAAACAGCAAGACAATAACCAAAATAATACCTAGCCTCAAGGGAAATCAAACCAAAAACATCCTTAAAGAACACTCTACCGTGGACAAAGTGAGTCTCATGGGTGATATATCCAGTTTTTTGGATGTAGGAAAAGTAAACTACATTCGTTTCTTTAAAAATTTTAACACTTGCAACATACAACTGGACAAAACACGCACAAAACATTATTATTATAGGTCACTACGGGAAAATCATATGAATTCCTTGTGTGTCAAAAGGTGTATTCTAGTCAAGTTCTCACTCAATTTATATTTTATCCTTCTATTCCACATTCCAAGTATGTTTTACTTTTTTATTTTCTCTTTTACGTCTTTGTATATAACTTTGCATTTTGCGCGTGTCACTTTTTTTTTCTTAAAACGAGATTATTGTATGAGACAGAACACATCATGTACAGAAAAGAGAAAGTCATGAGCAAGAGAGAAAACTTTTGAAAAGAAGAAGTTTGCTGATTGAAGCAGAAGTAAAGAAGATGGTAAAAGTACATGCTAAAATACAAACAGTGTATTTTCCCTAACAAATCAGTCTACGTTTTGCTTCCCAGTGCAATTACTAGAGGAGGACAGGGCATTATTTTGCAAAAGCGGAAGATCTTGTCCAAAGATCGCCTGTGCTGGACGCGTGATGGTGACCAACACGTACTTTCATAGATGGATATAGATAGATCGTGACTAGAACTGAGGAGGAAAAGAGAACCGGTTGGAAATGGAAATATAAATTCTTTCGACTTTAATCTTACTTTTCGTTCGTTTAGATTTAGATCGTTCTAAAAAGGAAAATTGGAAGTGGACAATCATTTAAAATACAAAACGTTGAGTGTTTTTCTCTAGAAAGAGAGACTATAGAGAAAGTAAATTGTACACAAAGACTTATATGAGCCTGTTGTTTAGATGAATTCTGAAATAAATTGACTCTGAATCTTCTTTTATTTTGCTTGTCACTTAGTCATGCTTTCACCTTGCTTTCTTTTCAGACAAAAAATGTATTGCAAAATTGTATGCGAAAACTAAGTCGAAATACAATGAACTAGACATAGTGATGAATGAATCAAGAGATCAGGCAAAACGAGGACAATCTGTACTGAAAGAAAGCAGGCCAAGAAAGAGGCTCAGCTTATGAAGAGAACAACGCGGGGTTTGTTTACTTCTCTTTGTCAACAGCTCACATTTATTTAGACTTACGACGACAGAGAGAAAAAGTAAGTGCCCCAAACGGCGCTCTAATCTCTTCTGAGATACAAGACGGAATAAAGAGAAAGACAGAAAGTCGCAGAAAACACTTTCACCATGAGTCCCCCTTAAAAAATTTGCATGAACTGAGCCATGGATAAAGAAAAGACAGACATATGGAATAAAACCAACTGACTCGGTTGCATCAGTTGTTGCTAGTATAATTATTATTTTGGTATAGTTATACAAGCAGAATAATTATAGACAATTTCTAGGTACTCATATCGATTACAGTTTTCTTTTACAAGATTTCTTATAGCGTGCGGAATGACTTTCGGGTGGTCCCCAAGCCATTAAAAAGTTTTATGGAGGAAAAGAATTCTTGCTCAATGGGCTACAAAACAGGGAAAGTATATTTTTATGTGTAGGTAAACAAAAAAAGCTATGGAAGAAAATTGTCAAAGATTTGCTAATGCTCCATTTACTTTTTATGCTAGATACGCATCAGACAAATTTTCTTTTGTAGGTAGAACTCAGAAGAAAAAAAAATTGTTTGATTGGGACCAAACCGAAATAAAGTTTTATGTAAATAGACAAAAAATATGCATACAGTTACACAGAAAAAGTTTTACGATACATTTAGTTCATCCCTACAAGGAAAAATCGCTTTTTACGATGTATTTTACATAGTATACAGGTTTTTTGTGTGTTTGGAAAGTTGCTGATGAAAGCAGAGTTAGTTAGGATGTTTATTTGCGAAAAAACTATGGATAACTGGGTTTCATCAGAAAGTTTTTTATCCTGAGGTAATACACTCAGCCCTCGATACATGCATGGTCAATCAGAAAAAAAAAAGTTTTTTTTACTGTGTAACAACGTCAACTTCACAGAAATATTTGCTACATTCGGAGGAAGTTAATGATGCAAGAAATTTTGTTTAAAAGTATGATGAAAGCTGCCAGTTTTAATATCATTGCAAAGCAACACCCAAGGCACCCAGCACTGGGCCATTTGCGTAATTGGACAATTTTTATGGAAATTGTATGGTTGAAAGATCGTTGAAAGCACCGTTTCAAGCGTGGGTTCGATATTAATTAAGCATTTATAATTATTCTAGATAATTTGAGAGAAAACGGAACGCTTACAGTACTGATAATAATTAATGAACTCACCAGAACATTTTCGTTAGATTCATACTTCTTCGTCTCAAAGAACATGTACCAAATAAAATGTGTAACCTAGCTTCCCTCCTCCCACACGCAACTTATGATATTTTTGAAGTGGCAGACTATTTAGTTAGGTTTACAATTTAAAAGTTAATGCATTTTTAACATCGAAAACTTCATTTTACAGCATTCACGTGAGTTCACGTTCAGCTTCGTTAATATTTTTTTATTTTATTAACTTAGGTACACTTATCAGAAATATGCTTCCATCATATCAGGTTTAACGGTTGCTGCAATGAATCCTTTACAATAGTTTCAAGGTTTTATGTCCAGTCATAATTTCAGGTTTACACTTTTTTGTTGCCCATCAAATTGTGCTGCTACTTTATATAAGAAAGATTTTTTTAGTATGTATCCATTTATTAAAAGTTAATCTTAGAAAAATCTTCGCTCCGAGAAAATTACTTTCCTACATAAAAAAGGTACTTGGATTATCTAATATTTTTGCCTGACGATGAAAAGATGCTCATATGAACATCTAGCGAACCTTTTAACAGGAGCTTCATCAGTTTTGGGCACCATCAGTATTTGACCTCGGTGTGTTGTGGTGAGGGATATAATGTTAAAACTGGGATGTATTGTCACAATCTACGCTTTTATACAGATTGAAATAATATAATTTGCAAGATAACAAATTTGTTTTACTTTAACTGCAACAGTTCTAAAGTGAATAAGCAAACCCCAAAAAACATAAGTGTTGCAATGTAATTTCATAGCTGTAAAGGACAATCTATCACTATCATTCATGACTAAGGTGCCGCATTTTAAACAGAAGGAATATTTTCACATTCACTGACCGCCTCATTTCCATGCACATTCACACAAAACCGCGAAGAACGTGAGCTTGCCACAGGGTGAAAGTAAATTGAGCTAAGTGTGGATAAAAGGTAGTATGTATCACTTGTTCTGTTCGTTCCCATGCACCCTGCTTTGCACAACTGTACCTTTCATAGTGTCCATGTCCAAGTGCTATAAGCTATATGCTCCATTCGATGAAAACAAAACATAAAAACATTTCATGTAACACTAAGAAAAAGTGTGAATTACAAAGATGCCCAAAGATATAGACCGTGAATGCTCGCAATCTTTTTTTAAACACTGTATGTCTAAGAAAAATCCAAGAGAAAGTAAAAGTTATCACACCTAGGTATGAAATGACAAAAATTCGATACAAAAAAAATATGATGTATCTTGTATAGTATCTCATTCGCTTGTCGGTTCCATCTCAAGAATCCATTTACTTGTTCAACTATCTCGCTTTCAAATTTCTTGTCACGGCTCCACAGGGCTTACTGAAGAAGGTTTCTGTCACACTTTTATTCCAAAGAAGGAGAGAACCATTTTAACAAGAAACGCGCGCCTTGCCTAGTGGATACGAGAGCCTGGTCTAATTTTCAGTGTAAATACCTAAACACGCCCGAATACGAAAGAGAAACGTGTTTTTATATATGCTAGACATGCTTTCACGGATAATAAAGCAAAAAATCTCATAGAATTTGTAGAGAAAGTTCTGGACAGCGAGGAAATTTAAAGAGAAAGTGTCAGAAATTGGATGCGTAGATGAAAGAGATACGTGTGCGAAAGTTTGACCCATCGTTTCCTAAAAGATAGCATTCTTGTCAGGAAAGGATATTGAAAATGTGAAGTGAAAGCTCTCAACGGAAAAAGAAAATGAATGGGACAATAATTGATGGAAAAGGTAGAAAAGGTGAAAGTAGAACATATACGAGCTTTCTGACATAAATACTACTGGACGATTGAAAACTAGGAATGTTGAGGATTTGAAACCGCCCGGGATCAAACTTTAAATTCCTACATGGAGTGAACTCCCGGTCGTGTTCCAATTCCAAAGGATGTAGCCTTAATTGTCATTCTCAGTGTTCTCTCGCCTCACAATTCTCAGGACTTGAGAACAACTAATAATAGATTTAGCGCACTAATTTTTCGGTTTTTGTTTCAAGCCCTTGCGGTTAAGGTTTTGGTTTGAGTTTAGCACTTTCCCAGGGCCACGAACTATCAAGTCGAATCACGTACTAATATTGTTAGGGAAGAAATCCTTGTGCCAAGAAAAGTTCCTTTGGGAATGGCATTTAACAAAATAAAAGCTTTAAAGCTTTGAAATACGAAGCTGTGAATATAAAATAGTTTTTGATCAGTTATCAAAAGTATGGTCATAAAGTTATAATACATAGTCAAGTGTGTATAGAATAGTCTATCATATGCACAATACCGGATCCCTGTCAAATGAATTGTAACACGCCATATAAAATTAAATGTCAAACAAGTTAGGGCCTGATGGGCACCTGCCTGAGGGTCATGGTCATACCCTGAACAAGTCCCATACAACTAAAATGTGCATGGGTTTGGGCCTGCAAACGATAGGTCGCATGCAATTCGAAAATTCACCATACAAAAGTTGACAACTGCCAGGCACTGAAGGTTTGTCATCGTCAACCCAAACATATGTCACTGAGCTGCCCAAATGGACCCGGTTCCAATGATATGTCACACGCCATGTCAAAATGCATGTGACCAAAGTTAGGCCATGACAGGAACCTTAAAAGTTGACGTAGGCACCTGAAAAACAATAGGGATATTCCTCATAGGCTAAGGCAGCGACCTGCCAAATTTGGTTGAGATCGGTCAAACGGTATGACCTGTAGAGCGCGTACGGACAGACAAAGCCATCGATCTCATGACTTGCTGAACAAAGTTCAGCTTCGTAATAATAGTGACTAACACCGCCATATCCCTTAAAAATTTTTTGCATTGCCTTCACTTGCAAAAATGTACGATTGTATATTGATTTCGTTTCAAGCAAGTTATATAACTCAGAACCAATTTCAATTACTTTTAAATAGTTTGCTCTAAGAACTGTAGTTGGGAGCCTGGGTAAGATTTTACCCGCAGTCTTAACTCACCCGCGCCCGCCCGCACCCACGGGTGAATGGGTACATGATTTTCAAGGCTCCATGGGTACACTTTTCGAGTAATTTTTATACCTGTAAACATTCAATTTTATACCTCCTCCAACCCAAAAAAAATGCTTGGAAGTATACATACATACATGTCACATACCTGATTTCAACTGTGAGGGTTGGACTTAGTAGCTACATGGAAACACTCAATACTAACAATGCTTTTAAATCGTTAAAGTTTATATATGTGGGCCTCGGAGAAAATGCAGCATATGATATATAGGATAAACAGTTGGCTTGAAGTTATAAATGCGATTTTCCTATGATGCTGTAACCTGAAGATTTGCGTTTTCTCTCATAAAAAGTTGTATTGCATTGTAACTATTGTATTGTAAGTTAATCAATTAGAACAGACTTTCCTAACCTCTTTTTTTGTCACCAACTCACAAATACCTATGCATACTTTGTCACCATCATAAAGTTAGAAATATTCAGCATTTTTTATGTACTTTTTGTACAGAAGATTTTATGATTTGAATAAGCTTTATGAACTCTTTGCAGAAAACCAAGATGCAATAAAAAACTTTAACAAACTCTCCTGGATTCAATACTTTCTCACATTTTTTACTGTTATTTTCCCGTACCTATTGCCGCCAAGGAACGTTTTATGACTGTAGCTGCACCCTTAACAAAAATATTTACATGCCCACTCCAGGATGATTTTTTTACTTACTTTTTGCAACACTGATCTGTCGACTCAATTTATTAGCTTAAGAAAGCTAAAGTGCATCAGCGAGCAGGGGCAAGTCGCATCACGCATCCAAGCAACAAAGTTTCTCTTCTTGTTAACCAAGAAATCAATGAAAAAACTTATCCAATATATCCTGCTAAAGTTTATTCAAATTGTGTACGGAATCTAGTCCAAAATGTCCCCTTGGATATGGCGAAATCTGGAAAACGCCGTGTCTACTACTACCCTGGTTTTCACAAGTGTCATTATAATCGTATCTAAAAAAATGATTTATCGTTGATAAACCCATTTTATACGTTAGCTTAGCTTTCGTCTTTGTTGCATACTTTCTCCGGCTTATACTAGAGGAGATTCACCCAACTATAAAAAATATCTCACGACTTTTCTCTCCAGAATATGTGCACCCAAACGCAAGCATGTTCAAGAAGGCAGAACTACATAATGGATTTTTATATTATAGTGTCTAAGCAAACAATCTGATTGTACACACACTCGACAGTATATCACGCTTTTCGGTTTCTCAGAGGGAATACAAATCGACAAAAGTTTGTGTGGCAATGGAAGCAGTTTATATTGCGTAATGTTTTCACACGACTTATCTTTATATATGTAGTAAATATTGACCGGGGTAAACCAGTAGAAATATATTTTCATTTTTATATACAGTACCGGACAATTATCATTATAAAAGGATATTTAATTCATATATTCCAGGTTTGCAAGCAAACCTTGCCTCAATTGTAAAAATAAGATTATTTGTATTCTATGCATGCAACATGCGATTGAGAATGCGTGGGCTATGTACACGGCAAATGGTCGTAAAAATCCAAACACTTGACTCAAGTAGCTCTACAAAATTGAAGTAAAAACTTGTTGGATCGTCAATCTATTTAAAAAGATATTTTGAGAAAAGTAAACATAAACTTGAGATTTCATCACAAAATTTTCCTAAACTGGCTTATTGAGTGGCTAAGAAAATGTGATCCGAGAGAAAGTTGAAGAAGGCAAGGGAAATGTCTACCTCCTGATTTCTCGCATAACTTGCTATAATTTTACTACAACGTAGGCCGAGGATCTCTTTGATCCTCTTTGTTACCTGGGAAAAAAGTATGGTTCAATGATTTAAGATGTTCTAAAATAGTCTATTATCCTTTCTTCCCATGCTCTATTGGATTGGATTTGTTTTGTCCACCGCGATTAAAGGGTCGATGGAAAACATACACAAAAGGAAACCAAGCAAATAAGCAAGAATTCTTTGATATTCTTCCAAGAACAATGAAGTTGGTTTTGCCATACTTTTCTTTCACCAGAATCACACGAGCCTTGCCTTGCTCTTGTTCTGGTTGAAATATCTTCCTTCCATAATAAACTCAATTAAAAAAATATGTATGGCTTATATTTTCAATTTTATGACTAGATTGGCCTAACTTTTGATGTATTTTTATTTTTTATGTGGCCCTTTTAGTATCCTGTTACTGCTCTAATACGAAAATGCAACCTGAGGGTCAGCAGAGCTTGGAAAGGATCATAGAACAGAAAGTCTAACAAAAATACTTATTAAAGGACCTAACCCGAAGTTTACCGCATTCACAATGTTTTTTTTCTGCGCCCACACAAAAGGCAGTTTTATTTTGTACTCAACAAGCTCATTTGAATAGAGAGAAGCCATTGATGAAAGAGAAATAGTACGAAAAAGATGAATTACGAAGTCAAGACTTTCACCTTTTCCGGGAGAACAAAAAATACTTAAAATGCTACATAAAGTTGTGCTTATTGAATGCACAAGAGTAAAACAGATTTTAATCACTTATAAATCTCGTTCTAGTATAACTGCCTAAGATGTAGCCATCTAAAGAGTATCCACACGAGATTTTTTATTTCGTTTCATTCAACCCTTTGGCGTAGATATAAATTTACTTTTTGCTCCTGAGCCATCGTAAATGAAGGATCACAGGATATGGAGAGGGTTTTCGGCTCAATTCATTTTTCCTCGTAAAGCGTTTTATTATTTTCTCGAATTTTATACTTTACCAAGCCTCGTTTTTTTCCTCGATATAAACGTGGTAAATGTAATCCTTATCGTTTCTTTTCAAGCTGTAATCTTTAAATAAAGGAATTCTGATGAATGCACACCAAAAGATTCTTCAAGATTGTACATACAGACAGTCTTTGCGAAAGTCGTCATTGATTTATTTCCAAGAAACATCAGAGGGAAATAGATGAAAAAGTCAGATCAGATAGAAGAAAACATTTGAAAATCTCTTTTGGGGCTACTCTTCTCCAGAATTTTATTTTGTTTTTCGTTCCCCAAACATAGCTTTAAACTAATGCTTGAATTGTATCGTTCAATATTAGTAAAAGTGAAAAAAGAGAAAGTTTGAAAAACTGACAAAGTGTGCGTTGAATCTCCGTGCATAGTTGCTGTAGGCATGGCTGGAACAATGCAAACAACGCAAATGAGATTTCTCTTGTTGTTTTAGGCAGCTTTACCTTCAAGCAGAATTCTCAAACCGAGACATATTACAGTAAACAAACCGATAAGAATAAAAATGGCAAGATGATTAGATCAACTAAAATACGGTTACTACGGGTTGATTTCAATGCAGATGGAATGGATAGCAAAATTAATTGTCGATGCGGGTCTTTCGAGATATAAGGATACTTTTTTACCATGAATACGTGGAAAGACGTAAACCAAATGTAAAATTATGATGAAACTTGCGAGAGGTTACCTTTGTTGTTGAGCTTCCAGGCAAACACAAAATTCCTCTTTGACCACGCGTGCAGATCATAACGTTAGTACGCAAAAACATGTCGAGTAGTTTGTATCAAATT
This sequence comes from Salina celebensis, assembly GCA_036561885.1. Classification (NCBI taxonomy): domain Eukaryota; kingdom Metazoa; phylum Arthropoda; class Collembola; order Entomobryomorpha; family Paronellidae; genus Salina; species Salina celebensis. The sequence goes on from JAAXOA010000697.1 coordinate 20,490, forward strand.
GACATTACCCTGGAAATTTGAAACCGCTTTATTGTGGAAAGCTGACCGAGTA
>JAAXOA010000698.1:0-19680 GCA_036561885.1 Salina celebensis
TGCCTATAATTTCACCTTATCAAAGGTTTCCAATGTTTTTACGGGTTTTCGATAGCAGCTTTTACTACCCAAAACCCGTAAATGAACATTCATAACATCAAAATGAATTTATATGTGCACGACGAACACATTTTTAACAAAAACCAACGCAATGGATACTGAAACTGCCCATCCTTCTCTATTCAGTTTCCTTTAACTACATAATGTCTTTACTGTTGTTCCCTGGATACTTTTATGGACGGAGGAAGGGAAAGAATGTCACGATGCATAGTTACCGAGGGACATACATGATACTCTGGGTCCTGATATATCACCACTTAAGATATTGTTGGGTTACCCTAGTTTAATTTAGATGGATGACAGTAGCAAAGGAGAAAGCCTTTCGCCTCTCGTAGACACTATATCGACATGAAGTTGAAAAAAGGAGATGAAGGATAAGAGAACTTGGGTGGAAGCCGCATTGCTGGTATTCAAGGAGAGATTAAGCGCAGACTTAAAAAAAGAGAGAAATCAAAAGAAAAGTCACCCTGTTTCTTGAAGAAAGGGGATCTAGGAGAGAAGGTCCATAGAGTAATTTTAAAAGTAAATATAGTGGCGAAGGAGATTTGTGTTTAGAAAAAGTTCTAATGAGTGTCATGAAATCTTAAACTATAATGTACTGGGAAGTGAAGTATTTCTTTCAATAATTTTAACTTTGAAATAATGTACTGGGAAGTGAAGTATTTCGTTCAATAATTTTAACTTTGATGAATTCATTTTCATGTGTACTAAACATTTATCAGAATTAGGTGCGTGCAGCGACGAATTTCATAATTCTGAATCTATATGCTTGGGGCCAAAAAAGCTAAATAATGATAATGACTGTAATGTTAAATTCAGTGTTTTCCCGGCGGTTTCTTAGCAACCACATTTTGTGTGGATTGAAAACATTTTTAAAAAGTGTGAATTTTTTAGGAGAACATGCATACTTCAATGGTAACAAATCTCATTTGTCACACTACCCAGTATAGTCAAAACTTCGTCATTTCAAAATTTATTCCGATAGAGAAGTCATTAACATTTTGTGGCGTGATAGATGCATGTTCCCACAAAAAAATTTACGAACTGAGTTCCCAAATGTTTTCAATCCCTGGCTCACCGTAAAAGATGTGATTGCTAGGAAAATGATCTTTCGCCTGGGTGTTTTCATAGTAAAAAAACAACAAATATAACCATTGAGAAATTATAAACCCTACTCTTCACTTATAACTCTTAAAAGTATTTACCGATTTAATTTTAGCCATCCGAGAATGGACTTGTAGCAATCTAATTTTAAAACTAGCTGGTGGCTTGGACTTGGTACACAGTAGATATTTTCGCTTTCCAAAACGTCCCACCAATTTACGTCTGGTCTGATAGGATACAAACCAATGACGTCACGTCCGTTTATACTGGAATGAGAAAATTAATTATATCAGTGTTGTTGCTAACATGTCGCTTGTTTTTCATTTAACTACAGGATATAGTAGCATTAGCATTTATTTGAGCCCTCAAACGCATGGATATCCCGTTTCCTTAGATCTCGCTTCATTGCGTAATAGTCTGTTCCGAGAAAGTGCTTTGATCTTGTACAATGTCGCTTCTTGTCTTTAGAAAATCTTAGCTCCTACACTGTATAAACAACTGACTGAGATTGTTAGAACAGTAATATTTACTTCTCTTCTCTATTAGTGTTTGTTTTATATCTAGTACCTAGTGCTAATTTCCGCACAATTCCCGTGCCTGAAAACTTGCGAAATATGACGCTCACAATGAATGCCGAAAACTGCGAGAACTAACCAGATTAGATCTTCCTACATAGAATGGGAGATGTATGCCATTTTATACAATCAACAATGGTTTTATGCTGTACCATGGCTATCATACAAATATACTCTACGCACATGAATCAGCTCGGATATGGTAACTTTAACCGTTGATGTTATCAAAACTCGCAGTAGTAATACCAGGTACCCCAACTCAAGTGAGCTTTCACCAGTTGAGCGTTGATGATATCACCACGCCAACATGTCTGCTTAGATTTTACAATCGGTGAAAATCTAATCCGGCGAACAAACAGACTCACACAAGTTGTTTATTAAGTAACTTTCAATGGGACTCCGAGACGTCGGCTTGCGACAGTAGAATTCTGGTGCTGTCAGCTTATCTGCAAGCCCCACATTTGACTGGACGGGTGTTGTATAATCTACAAATCATCACTTCTCTAGCGTATCTTTCCATCCATAATCCACATGTGTACACTTTAAGGTATTTTATTTTGGCCCACGTACTTCCCTGCGTATATTGCGAGCTTTTTATCCCGTCTTGCATTACCCGATTTTGCTAACATACACAGTTTTTGTATTGAGAGACATTTCAAGGCATACTTTGTTCATGATTACCCGTGGTAAGCACTTTTTTCATCGGGTAGTTGAGACTTGAGACGGAAAGAAAAAACCGTGATGAAGGTACTTTGTGCTTTGGAGCCAGTACCTAAACAGTTTTAAAAGACGTTCTGCATAGGGCTAAGAAAACGTCTAAATTCAGAAGTCATTCTTTGTTGAGCATATCATTTTGTTGACGGCTACAGCAGCTCTAAATTTCCTTGTCGTATAGTTACACACTCCCTTTTCCATCATCTAACTAAATGTTTACTCCCATTAATACTACTGCGTGCCTAAGTTTCTCCCCTTTAAAATTCTGAAAAAGCAGCGTAGTCTGAATACTAAATTGTACAAATATTCATTTAAACTAACGTAAACGTCATGCTAACACGATGTGGGTGTAATAGCCAAAAGGATGATTCCTAGGAAAAAAAGTTCTATATTCCGTACGTTTGTTTATTTCTGCGTATACAAAAAAGAAATGATGCAGCACAAAGCACAATCCTGTAAACTTTTCTGCTGAAAATCCCTTTGAGCTAACTTATTTGAATAGCTTATAAATTTCCTTGTCGTATAGTTACACACTCCCTTTTCCATCATCTAACTAAATGTTTACTCCCATTAATACTACTGTGTGCCTCAGTTTTTTCCCTTTAAAATTCTGAAATAGCACCGTAGTCTGAATACTAAATTGTACAAATATTCATTTAAACTAACGCAAACGTCATGCTAACACGATGTGGGTGTAACAGCCGAAAGGATGATTCCTACGAAAAAGTTCTACACATATTCCGTACGTTTGTTTATTTCTGCGTATACAAAAAAGAAATGATGCAGCACAAAGCACAATCCTGTAAACTTTTCTGCTGAAAATCCCTTTGAGCTAACTTATTTGAATAGCTTGTCTCTACAAAACGGACGTTTTCTTAGAAAAAAAACTTGTTTCTAGAAAGAAGGTATTGTATTCTATACTAACGGTCGTTTATAATTTCGCTGATGATTAACTATTTAATTTTGTTATAATTTCTTTCTAACTTGTGTGACACTTTAAACAAAGCTTGTGGTGTAGAATTTATGGCGGCTACATAGCTTTTCGTACGTCTAACTAAGCGTAGGACATAAAGAACCAAGTACAACCGAGCAAAACTGATGGGTGTCGTTAGGGAAAACTACCACTGCAACTAATGATTACCACAGTTTTTGAGTCACCAGCTGGTAAACCAACTGTCTCTCGCTCTTATATATTTACTTGAAAAAGACTAACGAGTTAGTGTCAGTGTGGTATTCCATATCATTTTGAATGGAGAAAGCAAAGAGAAAGAATGTTTCTTATACATAACTCATGACAGTATTACTATTTATCTCTCACACAACTCTTAGAACCACACTGTTAGCTGGTTGTAAGCACTAACTCCAATGAAATGGATTTTGTGTTACCCTGCGCAGATTTTATGCACGCACATGTAATCAGGACACGTTATCACATAAACTGTGAAACTGGTTTTTCACTCTCAGTATTAATGTCCACGTATGTATGTTGATGTGGATGTAGGAGTACCGTGGAAAAATTAACGCAATCGTATTACTTTTCATAGCCTCGTTAAAGATACGATACAGACCACTTCTGTATCTCTATCGTCATGAATAGTTTAGTATCTGCACTGCATTCAGTCACCGATTATTTGATGTAATTTCCTCTTTGAACTTTTCCCCCGCGGAGAATGACGAGGAAAACAACCAAAGCACGACTCAAAATTAAACTTTTTAATGATGGAGTTTTTTCGGTGTAGAGAATTTTTCATGGACTTTCTTCAATGTATTCTTTTTCAGACACCACCAACCGTGAATATAAATGGAGCGATTCCTTGCAGCTCAAGTCAAAGCAACGGGCCAATCGGGCTTCCACCGCCACCTTGTGTAATGATGGGTGTCAATGGTGGATTGGTGTCGGGAGGTAACTATCGTTTTCAGCCTCACCAGCAACAAAATCCCCATCAACCGCAACATCATCATCATTACCATCATCCATCTCATCATCACCATCAGCACCAACACCCACCTCAACCTCATCAATGCCGAAAGCAACAGCAGTCCCATTCCTGCCAACCTCCTTCTCATAGCCAACAAACTCAGCAGCAGCATCGGCATCATCTGCTCAACGGCCCTTGCTGTTGCAGCGGATTTGGTGGATGTACAGCTGCTAGCAGTGCGGCGAATACGCCAAGTATGCACCAACAGAGACGACAAGTCACTCAGCCCGATGACTATGACGATGATTATGATGATAACGATAGCGAGATCCCAGTTTTATGCAAAGTCCACCATACTTCAACAAATCATTCATCTCTTTGTGATAAACGACGTACTCCTACCGGAACCAGAAGTGCAGCGGTCTCTGGTAATTATGGAGATGAAGAAGCTGATGCTTCTTGCTGTGCCCATAACAGTCCTACCTACGACCATACTACTCCGGAAGAAAATAAAGTAAGTTTTGAACTTTAAAACTACGAAAGGTTCGTAACACAAAGTAAGCTCTTTTTCCACCTTTATAGATGTAGTCAAGTAAAAGGTATCCCAAAGTTTGGAACTACTTCGTAAGTCTTAACCTTATTAGTTTGAAGTTTCAGCAAGAAAAAGGCTTTGTGAATCTTTCCCAATCTATTCTATGAGGCGTCTTGTATTATCGTCAGGCATGTGTTGAATAATAGCTGTCACTATTGTCTTGTAAATGAGATTATCCTGAGTTGTTGCCTATCCACCCTATAAGTTGGAGATATGTAGATGTGCATGAGAAAATTGAAAAAGAGAAAGTTAGGAGAAAGTTGAACTTATAAACCAAACCCAACTACTGTAAAGAAGAACTTCCTATTGCCAAAAGTATGCACTCGGAAACGGGTTCCATTCTCTTTTGTCTCCATATTCATTTACACAGCCGGTTTTCCTTTTGGTTTCTTTGAGTCAAACATAGAAGTGATTCCAAACTAGTTTTTCAGCCCCTTAGAAACCCACTTTTGCAATATCCACCACGCTTTATTTAGGAAAGGATAACGAATTCTTTAGTAATGTCGTACTTTCTAATGGAAGGATATGTTGGCAATTTAGCATAAGAAAACTGATTATTAGTCAAGGAAAGGGCAACTTGTCTTTTATCTCTTGAGGGAGCTCCTTTTAGCTTGATGCAGTGGTTATTGGAGTACCCTTCTTGAGTCCATCCTAACAGATTGAGTCTTATAATTTTCGGCTTTCATTTACCCGGTGTACCCAGTTATCTCCATTTTGTCTTGTCTTCATCGGTTGGTTCACTCACGTAATCATGGTTGGTGATGTTCTATAATGCCCTCGAAAAGCTGACTAGTCGTCAGAGTTTTTGGTGATATTCTGAGTCCTTTATTGCAACTGCTGTCTCCTTCCCATCCAAGTTCATTTTCTTCAATAGTTTTACAGATGCATGATACTACTTTCTGCCAGAAAATCGTGTAGATTTGGAGTGATGGACATGCCTATGACTGCTTGTAATGGTGTTTGAGTTGATGATGATGGTGTGTATAACGGAATACTATATACACTCTCATCAGCTTCTTTTTTTTTCTCTTTTGCTTTCTACCGACAGGACTTGATTTTCAATGGACCCCATCTTATTTCTGGTACTTGGGAAGCCTTGATACAACACTTGCTTCCGACAAAAGCTCATTTCCCCGATCAAGATTATATATTTGCATTTCTTCTATCTGCCCGACTTTATGTCCAACCTCATGAACTCCTGGGAAGGATATTTCAGGAAGTTATTGACATCTCGAGCTCAACGCAGAACTCTCCAAGAGCATCCCCTCAGCCAACTTGTACTTCAAGTGATGGTCCGTCTTCTTTCAATGTGATGGGTCTAGCAACAGATCTTAGTGAAATCTCTGAGGTAAATAAAAATTCATTCTCTCATGAAAGTGCTCATGCATATAGAGACATACACATAATAAAATACCGTATCACACCCAATAACTTTTTTTATGTGAACCCGTCATTACTGTATACTTCCTTGCTCATTTTATATCCGTATAAAACACACAAGCAAAGGAGCTTTTCTGTTTTTTATCATTTCAAAACGTCGAAAATGTCTAAAAACTACGATTTGACTCACTTTGGGCTGATCCCTCTGTATCTCTACCAAATGTGGTAATCAGGATTGGAAATGGGAAAACATCAGGAAATAGCCGTGTTCTGCCTTCCGTTTCAGTGAGTCATTGCTATTTGCTATGCATATAAAAAGTTTATGCTCGCGTATTGTATACTTTCTCCACAGCGACACCATGCCGCTTTGGCAACTTTGTCTCCTTAGACGATGGCAATTTTCAGTTTTCAAATGATAATAAAAATACAATTGTTACATCAAGCTATATTATGAATTTTGGCTGTAAGCAAATCCTACCGCTCCAACCATTTTGATATTATGCTATTGATGGATTTCCTGAACCGAAAAAGTTTATATAAACTTGCACAGCTTTTTCGACATCCAAAATCAAATAAAAACGAAGGAAACGATCTACAGTTTGTGTTGGTGCCAAAACTTTGCTACGATCTGTATATGGCAACGGCAATAAACTTATCTCTGATAGCGGTAATATTGGGCTTGTGCTCAGTGTGTGTGGGTAGTTATTAGTACGTTGTTTTATACGTATCTTAATTTTTTACGATACTGTGACCACTATATTATTAATCGTACTAAATTTAGTATGAACACATAATATTATTGTATGTATTACTATTCGTTTTGCACCAACCATACAAGGTTTGAGGCTACTTCAGGAACCATTTACAATATTTAGGTTTTCCAGACTGTAAAAAAATACGATTCGCTGCGCTACAAAATACTGGATTTTTGTGTATCTCCGCATAAAGATTTTGAAGTTTGGAATCCCTCGTTAATACTCTTCATTTCTCTGTCAGTTTCACACAACTTTCCAATTTATTGCTGTGCAGTGATTACCGTCTCATTGGTTTTTTCTCCGACGCTCCATGCTGGCAGCGTTTTTGTAGATATGGCAAATAAGCTCCATATGAGGCGACAATAAACAAAACAGCTTTTGATTTCAAATCAGTTTTACTTTACGTTCGTATATTTAGTAGAGTTTGTTTGATGTATTTTTTTCTCCTTGAAGCAATACTGACTTCACATAGTAAATATTACAATCCACAGACACATTGTCTCATGTAGAAATATAAGTAAAGAGAACAAATATGCTGGCTTTAATTTAATACCTTACGACACAACTAGTTTTGTGCAATGCAGTCTTTATGAGTGAATTTGTTGGAAGAGCGTGTTTGTAAATCCTGCTGATGCGTCTGGCCAACTGTGTCATAGCAGCGGGGGGACAAAATAGCATAGACAAAAAAAAAAGACACACATGATATTTTGTCCGGTTGTTTTTTGATAAATGGGCTCCGTGGTTTACGTCTGTTTACCGCATTTCGTTCTCCATTACGGACTGTTGAACTTGCCACTGTTGCTGAAAAACGTCTAACTAAACTACTGAACATGTTCAAAGTTCTATTTGTAACAGTAATATAATTACCCTTCACCCGCAACTGCATAAGGGTCAAAAGATATCATTACGGATAACGTATGTTATTTTAATACATTGTTTTTGCCAAGAGAGCCGAAAAACTAACTGACTCAAAAATAAAAATCTCCGGCCAAAATCTAGCATTAAATGACATCAAAGGAAACTAAAATATGTATGCGTGGTACATTTTAAAAAACAATATTCCGAATGGTCATTTTCCCTAGATTACTTTTTTGTTTCTAGTTGTTTTGTAAGCCAGCCCGTAAATCCTGATTTTCTTCTTCACTACGTAGAGAACCCATATGTCACTAGAAATACTAAAAGAGCTTGCTCAACTAACTGCCATATATAACCAACATCGAAAGTGATGCAATCGAAGCCTAGCCGTATTAGTTATCGACTTTGAAAATCACATCAAAGGATCATGGAGCGTTCTTTGAGCTGTATATATATTGCTCCTGGTTCTACGCACACTTTCCCAACATCAACATCCCTTTTCATCATCTCACATCATGCCACTTAAGTGTTTGTTGTACAAAAAGCATTCTGTCGCACCATCCAAGCGTACAAATAGAGTAAGTGCGAACGGCTGTAGTAGTAGCCGAAAGAAAATAGTCGAATTATGTACCAGCAGCGGTCAACCGTTCATCTAACAAAATCCCTTAATATCTTTCCATCATCTTGGGAGAATGAAATCAACCATGCTTGTGAAAGAACGAAATCTGCTCGACAGCCTCCCTTTCTCCGTTGTTGCTTTCACTTTTTTTTTCATTCTCCTATCTCAGATCCAACTACAAGTTCCACCAGAATACAAAAGAAAGGAGCACGAGGAAGACATTATTCACACCAAGTCCTACCATTAGCTAAAACGGGAAGAGGTTGGGGGATACTCGTGTCGTGATACAAGCCTGAGTCTGAGATACTCATTGTGATGAAAGAACTGAGTATCTTCACACTCCATACTTTCCTGGCTCTTTACGTGGCCCACCGCGCTTAAACATATCATAATATGATTAACACACTAGCCGAGACTATCCCTACGATATGTAGTGATGACACTAACATCCCATTATGGTACGCGAACACCTAACGTATAATTTACCAATGCAAATATGGAGGAAACCGGAACAGGGACATTCTCGGATTGATAAAGTGTCCTATCAGATCAACCACTTTTCTACGAAGCACGCAGCTACTACAACATACCATAATGGAAAAACGATGATACATAAGTTCATATCTTCTGTGCGAACAATAGAGAATAAAAAATATACCTAGATCTACATACGAACAAAATTCTACGTTGGGCCATTAAATGATTTCGTGCATTTACACACACCGTTATGTCTCCCTACATATCTCTTACATTCTTAATGGCAGAATAGTACCCCACTACAAGGATCTTCTTCAAACTGTCATTTTTCATTCTGTCCCGTGAAAGTAATTGGTTTGGCATGAGTTTCTGTCTGTTCGTTTTCATTTCATTTGCAGCCTTCCGTAGAAAGCGCTGTGAAAGATACGCCAACCGTAATAATATTACTCTTTTATAAACACACTTTACCAAGATACACAGAGCCACTTAAATGAAAAAATAGAAACGATTCGAGTGTGTGTCAGTCGACAAGTTTGCCTTTCTAAATTTTATTTCTCCTTGAGGAACTGAATTGTGAAGTTTCAAATGGGAAAGTAGATCCCGAAACAGGTCTCCCTACGGAGTATACAAAATTTACCGTGTCATTCATACAATAGTACCACATGCAAAGGTAGTCTTAATTTAAAGGCAGTGAAAGAGTTTGCAACGCTTGCCTTTTTCGTATTTGATGTGTGTGAATGAATATTAACACCAATTGCCACTGCTACTAGTACAGTCGTTTCGCGTGCCTTTATCTCTTCGCTCAACCGTCTCCCGTAGCATTGGTTTTCTCCCATAAACTTTCACTTTTTTTTGGTTCTCTTGTCTGCATGCATGAATCTGCAGCCATCCTTCAACATGTATTATGCATACGCAGATGTAAGCATTGCAGGCGAAGCATAGATACATTTTACGAGGCCTAAAAATATATGTGGTTCAATGTTTACAAATCAGAATTCTGAGAAACTTAGTAAATACGCTATCTTTTTTACTGATTAAAATCCCTGGGAGCGTAACATCTGAGAAGCCTTAGCTTCAGAGTATTTATCTACACAGAATATTACTCAGTCCTAGAATGATTTTGTTGTGAACCATTACTATCATCTCTAGGTTTATAACAATCGTGGCTGGGCTGAAGCGATTTCGGATGTTTCACATAAAACAATCTGTATAAGGGAAAGAATGGGAATTTGTACATTGGAACTTTTTGTATATGGCACTTGAACGATATTTCTCGGTTTTATGTGACGACTGCTAAATAGCCTTTTTGAGATGTACGCACAAGTTTTGTTTAGCTGTTTGGTTGGATGGCCACAATTCTTTCAGGATTATGTAGCGTGGATGAAATGGTCGTAAAGTTATAGTTCCTTCTTGCTACAGAAACAATATGGAGAGCAGTATGAAGTGTAAACTTGGAGTTCTAACATAGTTTCCGGGAAACTAAAATGTTTTAATATCTTTTTGTGTATTTATGTACCGTTTATGTGGAGAATTATTTGTCTCTGAGACATTTGCCGTTCTTGTCTTGTAAGCAATGATGAGATTTTTTTATACACATAGTTCCGGAAGTTACTAAAGGGCTTTGCGGTAGTGGGTAGTACTTAAATTGATACTATACAAAGAGAAGTATTCAGAATACTGAAAATGCTGAATGTGTATTCATTCAAATAAATGTGGAAAAAGTTCTACATATAACCATTTATCAAAACGTACGAAATAACATCTAGTGACCGGTTATAGAGACTGTTGGAAACCGCGAGATTAGTCTTACAGTTATTCATATTCATCAGCAAATATTATATAATTTTCTGACAAGTCCAGTGTTTATACATCTTCCCAGCAATTGAGAGCAATTCGCACACGTTACTTAAACGGTCATTTAGATTATAGCTTAGCACTAGTTAGCTTTAAATGGCTAAGGCGCGCTCAGCGTACGTACACAAGTAAAAGCTGTTGAGTTGCTATACTATGCACCTACACAAAGGATATGCGCATTCTGTTTTTGCTGATAGTGCTCTGGTTTTAGTTTCAGAGGTTAAATAAAATTGAGTTTAGTTCAATCAGACTAAAATAATTACTTCGATGTTACATATATGTGCTCCTTTCAGTTTGTATTGTGTATATACCTTAAAATGTTTTCCCCGAATTAAAAAAAATCTATTTAAAGAAAGACTGACGAATGAAAGACATACAATTACAATCATGCATAGTTTTTATTTCTTAAATAATACTCTTTAAGTTGTAATTGTTATCAGAAAGAGTTTTCTAAAATCTCCTTATAAGATTCCCTGTTTAAACCAAGCCTCTATAACTTTCCGAGAATAGGTGTATGTGTAAGTAATGTATTGAAATAATAATAAGATCCGTCGAATGTAAAAGGAAACAAGAAAACCGTAATAATAGTAGAATGACAATCATATGAAAATTATTATTATTTTTGAACAAAACACAATTTTTCACAATGTATAATTTTGTTATATGTAATAATATCACAATCAAAATACACACATATTTGTATAATATGTAATTGCATAACCATAGTCAATATGGCTAGAAAAACTAGTATAGAATAGAAAGTATTCCTTTTGTTGTAAATCTTTTATGAAAAGGCGGACTATTCACTGAACGTCAGTGAAGACATGAATGGGGGATGTGTGTTTCCCGAAATGCAATGGGAAGACGAAAATGACAAGATATTTTCTTATGATTTAAAGTAATGTCTTTGCTAGCTCTCTGTGTAGTGCGAAAGTGTGGAGAAATGCACGCTTGGTATTCGCCTCACTGCCATTACTAGAATTTCTTTGCATGGATGAATTCATGCATATAAAGCCCTTCGTTATTGCTCTGTACTGTGCATGCATACCATGTACCATGCAAAAACATTAAGTGTGTAGCCTAGTGAAAATTTTGAAAAAAATGAATTTGGTGTTTTAATAGAAAAAAGTTCCTTTCGGGAATTTTCTACATGAAACGTAATGCAACGGTTTGCTTTTCACAACAGCCTGGAAAAGTGTTACAATTACGTATGACTTATGTAATTGAGCTATTTTTTTGTTAAAAAAGGAATTCAATTTGGAATCTCATAATAATATTATTTGTTGAAGAGAAGATGTGGCATATAGACAGGCAAAGCATTACGTTCATAGCGTCGCACAGGTTCCAGGAACTCAGAGTCTAGAGACGTGGCGAAAAAAGTCAAGAAATGCTGGAGAAGTTTGATGAAAAATATGATCACTGAATCTGCATTCTACAATGATTTTGATTGCATCTTTTTATAATGGTTTTCTAAAATGGCAGTTTTTTAGTTTTATTATTTCATGTTTAAATGACACAACGAACTCCACAGTGTCTAAATCCAAGTTTTGATTAAAAATTTATTCTGTCTACCAATTGTATACACGTATACACGTCGACCGTAGTGTTGAAGCAATTTAATTTCAATCTAAATGCGTGTTTATACAGCTTTCCATAAAACCTTTAATTTCGGATTATCTGGTATGATATTAGTATCATGATGATAAAGATTCCTGGCTAAAAAGGCTTAGCCAAAACCGTCGATTTTTTTAATGGCGCAGGTTATGACCATTAGTTCTCAGCAGGTGCATTAATATTCTCGACCATGAAACTTTACTAGTCGGAATATTGGAGTAAACTCTTTTTAGCTTCACGCTATCTTTAATCTTAATAAAGAAATATTTATGGTGACACCATTTTGCTGAAAATTGTTCTCTATATATGGACATAAACAATATTTATATTATCATTCAAGGCGGCACCTACTTTTTGGACCATTTTATGAATGTACTACAGTACATCTCCTTTTTTGTTGCTACTAACACCGATAAATACTAGACTGAAGACGTGCATTCATTATTTATGCCATTTCGACATATGTCTGATATCGCTAGAAAAACTTTCTATAATCCAATGACTATTGACTGTTGCCAGAAAGTAACGGTCTGGCAGAAGTGAAAGATATAATCGTATACAAGTTTCTCTTTTTCACAATTTTCAGGATGATATCGGCTTGCCATTAAATGTGATCCCACGTCTGGTACAGTTTCTCCGTCCATGGACTGAGCTCTACCCATATGACTTTCGCGATGATAGGATGATGGCACATGTTCGCATCCTGGCTCATAGATGTGTGGCGACAGACGAAGAAGTAAGTTTGTCTTAGCTGAAAAATAAAATCTTTTACAGCATGCGAATGCGACCACTGTTTCTGTCTTACATAAAAATGTTTGAATCGCTGGAAAGTATGTTGTATGTTATTCTTGCTTGACATTGGTTGATGACAGTATTCTAAGCGTGTCCGCTTATTGTATCAAGATTGTGCTGATTTTTTATTAGACACAAATTGTAACTACTTCATATAATCCGTAACCAACTGTGCAATGTTAGTTTTGTTTAACAGTAAAATTACGATCGGCAAAAAGAGTTGCATTGAATTACTGCTTTCGCTGTTCGTTTCAAATTTAATGTCGATGCTTACTTAATAAATTACCTAATAAATTTATGCATGCAAATGCAGGAATATAAGTACCAATTTTATTGACGGCCTTGTTTGTTATGTTCTTCTATTTTCAGGTACGGGAACAAGTTTCGCAGTTGCTTGCTGTTCTACATTCCAGACTTGCTGCACTGGAAAAATATGAAGAATTTCTTCATAGAATTACGACTGAAGCTTCTATTGGAGAACCGATTGCTGCAGTAAGTACTATGAGAACAAAAATAATTATCAAAAGTTGCAGTCTCCATTGGTTTTACGTAAAACAAAGAGGAAAGAAAAAGTTCATAAAATTGAAAAACTATTGCTATGACTACTACCTGGACACATAAACTAGTTACCTAGCCTATATTATACTTTTGCTACTGATGCAAATATGGATAAGGGTTACTAGTTACTAGTGTTGCAAAAGTACAAACTATTTTCATTAATTAAAGAACTAATCACTGAGTCAATATTTCCACTTCCAGTGCATCACATCAATCAAGAAAGAGATTTTCAAGTCAGTAAACTTTCACTCATCAAAGCTGGCTTTCTAGGAACGAAACTTGAAACTTATTGTCAAAGTTTTCTTTTGATTTAAAATTTAAATGAAAGCAGAAAGTCGAGACTATTATTCAGCGAAGGTAATTTCAATTCTTTCAGCTATCAATTAGCCATTCAATGCTATAGAGGCTAGGTGGTGCATGAAATTCTCACTTGCTTATTTAAGACAGATTAACAGAACTTTCTCTTTAGGCTTGCCAAATTAATTTAGTTGTTGCCGTTTTCTCATGTTACCAGCAATATATCAACTATATTATGCACTTGGAAAGGAGGATAATATAAGTATGGATATATATATAAGTTATATTTTATTTAAGTTTTTAAGTAGTGAGTTGGAAAAACTGTGCGAATATATAAAGATAATCTAATTTAGTTCAGGTACCATTCAAATAGAAGTTTTTTTTAACTGCTGAAATACATGTCGATACTAATGTGATGACTTTTATGATCGTAAATGAGCATGCAAGTAAGCAGGTAACAACGTTGTGTATAAAGTAAACAGATGTAGATGCCGATCGAAGTTCTGAATTAAGAAAAGGACACCAAAAAGTCTTTTCTTTGGCGGTTTTGAATACTGATGAGGCTATAATAAGTGAACGTATGAATTAAGTATGCTTAGTCGTAACTTCTACGGCTCCTTTTTTTTCCTCTCTAGCGTTTTCTCTTTTTTTTCCCCTCAAGGGAATAAAATTTATGGAATCAACTGTTTCAACTACGTGTAATAGACGACCAGACCCATTCTCTTTTCAAGTTTGGTTTCTAGTCCCAACTCCCAACAAGATTTTTCTCTTCCTTTTCTTTTCACGGGATGAGCATACCAAATGCAAAAGTAAAATGAGAGATAGAAACGACATGAGGAACCAGGGGTAAACTTTTAAGAGGGATTATAATATTTATTTCTTCGTTTATTCTTTCCTTCCAGAAGCTATGCCCATCTTATGCACTATGCACCTTACATTGCATACTCAAAGAGAACTAAAATCAAGTAATGTTAGTAGGTGAGATGGTTACATATGCACGGAAGAACATAAGTTGAATATTAGATGAGTTGTAGGGAAATCACGCAAGCAAAAAGGAGGAAACGATAAAGACGGAAAGAAGAGAACAGAGATTTTTGTACAGATAGATCAACCATTTCAGGTATATTTCTTATTCTACACCATCATTGAGAGGAGTAAATCTTAACGTCTTTTACAGGCACATTCTTATTCCAACCTTTCCAACATAATGAAGTAGAATAAAAAACTAAGGTGTGCAACTACAAGTGCATTTAACGAATTTTCCGGAGCTTGATTTGATGGCATGGGGAGGGAACTTTGTCTAAATCCATAAACGGCCGGCTTGTGTTCCAGCATCTCAGTGGTATTAATTGTTAATGATTCTGTTGTCTAGAAAGAAAAATTATGATATTGGGATGTACTGCGAAGAACAATTGCATTCCCCCTACTACATAATTCGAGTATCGCTTACAACTAGTTAATTACGCACCCAGCCTAGTGAATCCTGCACCTTAATGTTTCCCAACATGTACAGAAACACAACAATTATGCACTATAATATTGAATTGAACGTACAGGAAAATTACGCCTTGAGGGAATTGAAAGTAACTTGCAGGGGTTTTCTAGTCAATGTTGCAATGGCCCTGAGAAATAAACCGTTTTTTTCGAAGTTAGCTGAAATGCTAACGGGTAGAATATATTTAAACAGAGAAGCCTCAACTACTTGGGCTCAGCTTTCTTAGTTGGTTGCGGGCCCGGATAACTTTCTCCCAAAAGAGAAAGAAAATAGTATGACGATTTTCGCACGAGAGTTTGTTTTGAAAGCATCCAGTAATTAGTTCAGGAACCACATTTCTCCTAAAATCACATTCCAATAATGCTGGTCCCATACAAAATCAAAGCGCATTCAACAAATCAATCGGTTTATAAAGTGGTAATATTTTATGCTTCGCACGTTCAAATCTTGCTCTACAAACTAATTACGAAATGGCGCATTTCTCTCCTCACACTAATGATCTGAGCAAACAAATTGTTAGAGCGAAAATGGCAGTACGCATTGGGCAATATCATACCTCTGTTTTATTTTCATGTTTCAGCCGTCCGTGGTGACAATTTGTCCAGACCCTGTGACAATGGCAGAACAACTGACGCTGGTGGAATTGCAACGCTTTTCTTTTATTGGCCCAGAGGAATTTGTTCAGGTAAATGCTTAGTTAGCAGATGTATTACATAAGACATCCCTACAGGAGAAAAGAGATCAATGTTCCTTTGAGGATAAAACATATTCCAGAGAAAGAAGCCCATGTAAGTTATGTATGTAGACTCCAAATGGAGCCCAAATGTAAACAATGTCAACATGAATCCGAGTGGGCTAAAATGAAAGCACAGCAAGAAAGAGAACAAGCCGACCATTTAAGCAGGATTTAGATGTGAACATCTGGGCAAAGCTTTTCCTCCCATTTTTTCTCATTCCAAAATGGTTCCATGTTCCAGCCCAGCCAAAACTCCTTGTGGTGGGCATAAATTCTTACAGCCTTTGGTAGTAATATCGCATTAAAAATGAAATGTAACTGAAAAAGTCACTTTCTAACTCGAACAAGATTTTGGAAATTTATTTGTACTGAAATATACAATTGCTGATTGAGATTGAAAAGGAATCCGCAAACCTATGCGAGGTAAATGGTCCTCTTTTCTTTTTTTGATTTCTTGAGAGGCTCTATTAGTGCTACAGGGGTTTAAAGAGAAAAGAGAAAGTCTCTTGGCTTTACTATTTATATTGCTTCTGACTTGTTCGGAATGAAATATTGCAGTTTGTGTTTCACTCTTGCTGTCCTTTCCACCGGAACTCTGTTTCTCTGGGTTATTCTGTACAATCTGGTAGCTAAATCAAATACTTTAGTTACGTGAAAACGTGATTCGGGAATGATGAATGTTACTTTCATGATGTTGGTTGGGAAGCATACCAAAAAGGATAGAAAACGTGGACAATTGAATGCAACGAAAAGAACAATTTTGCATTGAAATTCTCTCTCCCGTGGTCAATTGAAAAGACAGTTAGTGGTGGACAGAAATGGATGACAAGAGAAAAAAGTAGTTATAGCGGTTCTCTCTTTCTCTGTTGATTTACAGACTCTCGGCAAGGAAGACCTAAAGACTGGTGTAAGGCACTGTGACTGTGTCAATCGTAAAACCAAAAACCTCGAAGCCTACGTTAGGTGGTTTCAAAGGCTTACTTATTATGTAGCATCAGAAATATGTAAGGTGAGTTATCATCTCATAGAAAATTAAGTTACAACAGTATACTCTGGAGAAAGCTCTTGAGAAGGAAAGATCTATCATATTTGGTTCGTCGTTTGGGCTAATGGTTTTGATTTTACTTCCATGTAATTGAAATTATGTGCTTTTTCAAACTACTGTTTTAAAATACACACTATTGCTCGTTGCTACTATCACGTGTTTACCGTATTTATTGCTGTCAATACAGATGTCGAAAAAGAAGTCACGCTGCAGGGTATGTGAATACTGGATTCAAGTAGCTAAAGAATGTCTCACAATTCGGAACTTCAACTCTCTCATGGCAATTCTCGCTGGGCTTAACATCCTTCCTGTTGCAAGGCTTAAAAAGACGGTAAGATAAAATGCGATGAAACTTTGCGAAGTAGATGTTGGATGTTTGGAAAATCGAAGGACAAAAGATACTTAAGAAAAATAATTTAGTCTAGAATTGACGTAGCTAATTTTTCTCTTGTCTCATTAATATTCAACCTCGGAGGGGTTGTTGCAACAAAATTGAGTTAACTTTCTGAATAGAAAAAAAATTTCTGAGAAGAATGCGCATGAATAAATCTTGCTCAAAACTTTTTTCATGAGCTTTTGTTCTGAAGTATCAACAGTATATGCCAATAACATTAGAGATGCCGGAGTAAATAACTTGTTATTAATAGTTGGACAGTTCGTCATTTGAAAGATGCCTACATTCTGATGAAATAGTATAAAGAGAACTGTGATCTACTTTCTCTTCATTTATTTATTGCACAGTGGAGCAAACCGTTATACATGGAACTCGCAGAAGTAGAAAAGGCAGTGGATCCACAACAAAATTACGCTCCCTATAGAAAACTCTATAAGGTAACAGAAAAGTTTGTCTTTCTCTTTTTTTCTCCTACTTCAGCACCAACTCAAAGAATAAAAAGTAGTCTTAACCAGAAAAGTTTGCGATTCCATTTCCTTCCTATTTTTCAGATTTTTATATTAATTCTATACATTATACATATGTACATACAATGCTAACAAATCTTTAAAGCTACATGCACATTTCTCCTGCCATTTCATAAAACCAGGACATTGAGAAGTTTCCCTTTGAGAAAAAAATTTACAAGAATGAGTTATTCTTGGTTCTTACTTGTCATTCAATTTATCATTCATTAACTTTTATGCATATCCACAGGCGGCTGTGTGGCAGTGTACGAGCAGTAGTGCGACATCGGCTGATAGCCAAACCTACAGAATACTTGTTCCTTATTTTTCCCTATTGATGAAGGATATTTACAATTTGGACTCAGTTCACCCTTCAAGGTAAATTACGTCAGTGATTTCATTGGTTGTTTTGTAACATGTCATTTTAATGTTAATATATACCGTTAAACGATGCATGCTGATTAACTTTATGATGCTAAACTTTAATGTTACATAATACTTTAGACTTTAGAGATTTAGTTCTGTTTTGTCCCACTATAATTTGCTTTGATCAACTTATTCCAGTCTATTATTAATGCTTATACTTTGACGTTTATTCCCGTTGGGTATAAAAGTTTTTTTCTATTTATTGCAGTTCAGTTCTTCTTTAATAATGCGCTAGTAACTAGCGTAGTAATCAGTTGAATAAGTTATCTTTTATACATGTACCTTTGAAAATTGTACAATTGTAGGTGCATACTGTAGTTTACATTAAATCCAAATCTAAAATTTATCTTCTATACAGACTTCCAAACGGACATATCGACTTTGATAAATGCAGACAACTCGCAAAACTAGTCGGCGAGATAGCAGCCTGGCAGAAGATCCAATGTGATTTCGTTCAAATTCAAAGTATCTTCAACTCCGTACAAGCTTCGCCAATTTTTAATGAGCAGAGGTAAGTTCTGTATTCATATGATTACGTTTATAAAAATAACTCTTGCTTGACAAACATGTTTGATAAGATATATTTGTACTATATAGTTTGAGATACTTTTGGAATTTTTTAAGCAGTTCCTTTGCACGCTTTTTGAGTTTTGTTTTCCTGAGGGGCTTAAAAATGTCATAATAAAATCTAGCGAATCTTTTGTGGTGTAATTGGATTAGAGCTCATCTACGCCTCATATCTTTGCGAGCAGCCTGAAACTACCAGAGAGAAGGAGCAGTTTAAAAAACTTCATAGGCAAAACTTTCAAGTACCTTTGATAGCGTGTAACAGCTCATCGGAAAATGATACTTGACAAAGCAGTGACGGCTGCCTTGGCACCCTTAACAACTCAAAACTGTGTCGGTGGTCCCG
>JAAXOA010000699.1:0-20527 GCA_036561885.1 Salina celebensis
GTTTCCTACCTTCTTTTGACAAATCAAATCACAATGAATTTATTCTGCGCCATAATTCTGGAGAACTTTGTGGAAGCATGTGATGAGCAAGAACTGGGTATCGTGGAAAATGATCTGGAAATTTTTTATCTTGTATGGTCCAGATATGATCACTACGCCACACAGGTATTACTTTGACTTTGACTGTAATCATATATCTATCCAAAAGTCTATATCCAACTTATATAACTATTGCTTCTTCTTTTCAAGTTCATTCATATAGACGAGTTGTCCGATTTTTTGGACGATTTAAGCCCTCCATTTCAAGTACCTAAACCAAATACAACGGCCATTGTCATGTTTAACTTGCCTATTGCAAGAGGAGGGAAGATTCACTGCCTGGACATTCTGCACGCATTAATCAAACATATTCTGGGGAAAGTTGATGATAGCAGGGAGTTCAGGCATTTGCAACGTAAAATGGAGGCTAAGTTCCGGAAATTGTTTCCAAACCGGGGCTTCCTGGACATTGTGTCAGACACACAGCGGTGGAAGATTGAGATGAATGCAGTTATTCGTATTCAACGAGCCTGGAGACGTAAAAGAGCCCGAATGCATCCAGATTTGTATGAGCTGGAGAAACCTGAGTCGGTTGAAAATTTCCCCGTGCCGAAAGGAGCTAATCAGGGAGGATTTGGACATATGGCTCAAAGAATGACAACCAAAGCGTTAATTCGTACTAAATATCGCCTAAACTGAGAAAGTTGCACACAAGATGATTTTTTAATAAGTTAAAATTCTCAAGCATGATTTTTTAAATCGTCTTTAATTTACCCTCTATACGTTTGCAAATATTGTCGCTTGATTTTACATGCAGCCAATAAACGTGAAAAAATAAGTTCTAGACAGTTGTGATGCATTGCAATCAATTTATTCACAATATGCAACATTTTTTTCTATTTTTTTTTTCTATTTTTGTTTCAATTTCTCAATGAATCCCTACCAAAATCTTCTTTTCTTACCTGATGCACGAGTAAATATAACTGATTGTTAGAATCTGAATCTAGATAACACGCAATGTGGTAAACACAATAAAACTTTTTTGCATTCACATTTTTTTCGATCATCAAAGAGGACCTCTATCATCCCTAAACATTTTTGTCATTTCGATTTATAGTAGAAAGAAGGAAAAGGAACGTACTAACGAATGGTCGAACCATGGTAGTGCTGTAGTTGTAATATGGGTCTAACGAATAAACTCATTACGTCACACGGTGGAGCTTATCTGACAACATTAGGTGTTACTACGTTACTACACACCCAAGCTCATCCCTCTGGAGAAATGAACTGATTACTTCATACTTTAGAATCGTGCATATCAAACAGTATATAAATGCACAAAAATAACTTCGCTATGATAACAAAATTGAATTCTCTTCGAAACTCTGGTCCATTCCTTCAAACATGTTTAATTAAGATCATTTTTAAACTGTTCAAAAGGGCTTTTTATTACGAATTGGTTATCTAGAAAAGCTTAATTTTGTATCGACTCGAGTTAACCTCAAGAAGGCGAACGATTATCTAAGCATACCAGTAAATGTAACAAAACAATGATATAGTATTGAAGTTATGACATAAACTAAAGATTTCGTTTGATTCTAGTTGATTTAGGCGTTCCCCTTCAACTAACAAACGTGTTCCGCGGACAGGTAGATTGTGATTGAAAAATGAGCCAAAAATCGCACTCCCCGTCGCGTCGTCATCCGGACGATGACTTGCTGTCCGAATTATCTGATGATAGCTTCGGTGAAGAACCTTCGGAGGAACCTTCTAACATTAAAATGAACCCGAGCTGGTATGGTCTGCCAGTGGAAGAAGTGGATCCTCTCATTTTCGACAATGTAAGTTATCTATTCTGTGATTATTATTTGGTGTGCAATTAGAATCTGTGTACGGCTATCATATTATAATACAATTTGTTTTGTCTTGATTTCCACAGACGTTCTGTGTTGTCTCGAAAAGATTCAAGCGTCATTATATATACCGATACTCCGCATCCAAGTCCCTCTTCATCTTTCGGCCAATCAACCCAATTAGGAAGTTCGCGATTTGTGTCACAACGCATCGCTTCTTCGACTTACTCATCACGCTGACTATTCTCTTAAACTGCGTGACAATGGCTTATGATGTGAACCGGTTTGGACCTGACGACAAATTACTACCTTTGCCGTGGAGGAATGAGAGAGATTGGGTAGAGTTTGGTTTCTCCTGCGTTTATGTGGCAGAAGTACTCCTGAAAATTATAGCGAAAGGATTCCTGTTTAACAAGTTCGCATATCTAAGAAGCAAATGGAACATTATGGACTTTTGCCTTGTAGTATTTGCCGTCTCGCTGTTCGCCTACGAAAAAATCTCTGGACGGGCAGACTCCATATTAGATTTCTTCATGACGCTTCGTGCATTTCGCGCAGTGAAAGCACTAGTCATTTTTCCTGGAATCAGGCTCATGCTCAAAACACTCGTCAGCTCAGTCTTTCACTTAGTGGATGTCTTGATTCTTATCGTGACTTGCTTGTTGCTCTTTTCAGTCCTGGCATTACAAGTGTTTCAAGGCCGTCTCCAACAAAAATGTGTCATAGACAAGGGAGGAGTAATGGACCCCAATGCGATAATCAATGCCCCCCTGGAGAATATTCAGAATGAAAACGTGCGAAATAAGCTTTGGACAGAATGGGTATCTGACTGGGAAAACTGGAAAACCCGAGATTTCCCCCGAAAGGAGCCCACACAATGTGGCAACCAGTCCACGGCGCGACTTTGTGGGGAGGGGTACACATGTATCGGACAGCTAGGCCACAATCCCGAACACGGCTGGATCCACTTTGACAACATTGGAACCGCCATGCTGGCCACCATTCAAGTGATGACAACAGACTTTTGGGAGAGAGTTTATGACTTAGTTGTCATCCACAAATGGAATCTGGTCCGTCCCCTTCTTCGTCACGGTCATCTTCATGGGCTTTTACTATCTCCTAAATCTCCTCTTGGCCGTCGTCATAATGAGCTATGAAAACGAAGTGATCCTCAAAGAAAACGCACCATCTACAGCATCGGAGCAGCTACGGTTACGAAGGCGTCAGTCCACCTTCAGTTTTGACCAGTTCTCTAAGCTCAACGTATGCAAGTTGACCTACGCCACACATTTCACCAAGTCAGAAACGCACATACTCAAACTACGATCGAAGAAAGCGGAGAGAGCCTGGCAGCGACGCGGTCAACTGTTTGATGTTAAAGATTACGCGCATGGCGACGCAAGTACAAAGCCTCAGTTCGACGAGTTTGTTATGAAACTTGTGGGGATTCGTGAAGCTCTCGCATCTGAAGAAATGGAAGACGATGACAACAGGCGAGGATCTAGTGGAAGCGTCAAAGGAGGAGCAGACCCCAACATAAGCGGTGGAAGAACCTTTCCCAATGAGTTGCTTTTATCTGCACCTAATGCAAGAAACAATTTGCGAGGTCCTGCTAGAAATCGTCGAAGGGCTAGACATTCTCTCTTTGATTCAAGTACGTAATCTTTTCAACATGAAGTCAACATAAACTAAGTAACCAACAAGTTGTCTTTCAACAAGGTTTTGTTTTTTATAGCAAACTCCAACAGCGGAGTTCAACGGCGCCGTCCCAGGAACAGTTTCTTGCGAAAAAATCTTGGGGCTTACGAACGTTTTTTGACGCCTGTTGTCGAGCACAAAGTTTTCGAATGGACCATTACTGTGTGCATTCTGCTCAACACAATAGTGTTGGCAATGAACTATCATGGTTAATACTTAAATACCAAAATATTCCATACTTTCACTTGCATTCTGCTAAATACGTTTTTGTTTCCTACAGGGAAGCCTAAAGAACTTGAGGATTTCATATTCTGGGCTAATATTGTAAGTTCAAAACCTATATGTCATGTTACTTATTGAAGGGTCCTGAGTGGCCTGGCTACTCTTCTTGAGGCTCGGGTTCATTGAATCTGTTACGTGTCCAAAGGTGTTCATGGTAGTTTTCACAGTGGAAGTGATCTTGAAAGTTCTCGCCCTGCAAAAGAAGTACTTCTTGAACAGATGGAATCAGTTTGATTTGGCAGTGGTTATTATCAGTTATGTGGAACTCGTAGTTGTTGAATTCATAGCCAAAAATTTCCAAGGCCAGGGTGGTACGGCATTCAGGGCTATCCGATGCCTCCGACTCGTAAGAGAAATCACTAAACATCACATTAATTTTTCTGTGACATTAAGTAACCACTTTTTTGCCCCGAACAATCAGCTTCGAATTTTTAAACTCGCTCGCTCCTGGGTCACACTCAAAGTTCTCCTGAACATCATTTTTGCGACTTTGGCTGATCTAATTAATCTTACAGTTGTCCTGCTCATAGTGTTATATATTTTTGCAATTCTAGGAATGGCGGTTAGTTCTCTACATATTTAGTTACTTTAATACTTTTTCATATTATGTAAGTTGACTAATCATGATGTATTTTATAGCTTGTAGGCGAAGATTATTACCGAGGGGCCTTTGGCAATAAAAACAATCCAATGGAATACCCTAGGTACATAAATGTTTGAAAAGTTGTCCCGAACTCCTTAACATTTTATTTATCATACCATTTTTTATGGTTTTTAGCTGGAGATGGGAACATTTTGGGTTCTCCTTCATGATGGTATTCAGAGTGTTGTGCGGGGAGTGGATTGAGCCCTTATTGCAATGTCTAGAAGCCCAAAAATACGTGAATACAATTGAAAACAATAATGTGTGGTGGTCAGCATTGGTTAGAATGAAATGAATTTAGTTAAAGCATTAAACTCTACCATTTGCTGGTGAAATGATTATGGATTGTTATGTTTTTTGTAGCGCTACGGGAAGTGTTTTTTTGTCTATTTCCTCATATTGATCGTTGCAAATTTTATCCTCTTCAATCTTTTCTTGGCTTTGCTTCTCAATCGCTTCGACTTGGAGGAGCTGAATACACAGAAAGAAGTGAGATTGTAGAATTTGCTATTTCATTCATGTTCGCATGAGAAAATTAAGCAACTCAAACGTTTTCTTTGCAGAAGGAGAAAGAAGAAACTTTAAAGAATGAAAAGATGAAGAATATCATCGGACTTATCATGGAGCAACAAGAAATGGAAAATGAATTCGAGGGGAGAGAAGCAGACGACAACAATATGGTACATAAATACAAAACGCATCATACATTCTTCCGTTACTTTGAAACACAACCCGTTTTTTTATATTGTTATAGAGAACCCCATCCCCAAAATGCATTTCAAACATTGCCATTCCTATACCAATCGAGCCTCCAGCAAAACTTAGATTTCGGGCGGCTGTGCACAAAGTTATGGTCCAACGAAGAATAGATGCTGCCACTAGAGCTATAGCCAGGTGCGAGAATCATCGAAACAATCTCGCACATAAATTCTTTTTAAAGAATCCAGTTGGGAGCCAAACAGATACTTTCACCTACAACGTAATATTTCCCAGAGTTCAGATATATATAATTCCAGATGTATTCACAGATATTATATATTATATATTTATCTTGTTTTCAATAAATAAATCTAGACTACTCCAAGTACGGATTCGGATGATGGAAGAGACGCAACTGACTGCTTTCCCGTTCGACCGTGGATGCTTAAATGTTACCGTCGTTGCCGAAGAAGGTCCGCAGGAATCATTCGGAGAAAACAACGACGACCCAATGCTTGGACGCACTTGAGACAATTCTGCTTTCTAATTGTGACCCATCGCTACTTCGACTGGCTCATGTTTCTAATGATTGTGGGATCAAGCATTCTACTCTGTTTTGAAGATAACACCCTCAGGAGCAAACCTGATACTAGATATACAATCTGCATTTTAAATTATGTATTCACTACCATTTTCGGGATAGAGATGATTCTGAAATGGTTCGCTTTGGGTCTGTATCGATATTGGACCAATTTTTGGACTATACTTGATGGAGGTTTAGTAGTTATCAGCTTGATAAGTGTAGGAATGCAAATATATAACTGGGAATGTTCAATTGGAGATAGGAAAGAGACTGAGTTTGGATTTCTAACTGTGTTTCGAGCTTTGCGTGCATTGCGGCCCCTCCGAGCTGTGTCCCGTATGGAGGGGATGAAGATCATAGTGAGCTCATTGGTACACGCTATACCAGCGATTTTCAATGTGATGTTGGTCTGCCTTGTCTTCTGGCTTATCTTCGCTGTT
This sequence comes from Salina celebensis, assembly GCA_036561885.1. Lineage (NCBI taxonomy): Eukaryota > Metazoa > Arthropoda > Collembola > Entomobryomorpha > Paronellidae > Salina > Salina celebensis. The sequence goes on from JAAXOA010000699.1 coordinate 6,238, forward strand.
ATTGGGGTCCAACTCTTTAAGGGAAAGTTTTACCACTGTGTAAACAAAGACGGCAGTCCTGTAGACCATAGACTAGTTCCTGACAAGGGTGCCTGTTGTGCCAAGGATGATACACACGAGTACTCCTGGATAAATATGAACTCTAACTATGATCACGTGGGAATGGCATATTTGTCACTGTTTCAAATAGTAGGTTTCTACTATGATTAGAAAATCATTACATTTGCAATTTAATAGTTGATTGATATTTTTGATTCTTTGTTGGTTTACCCCTCAGGCTACTTTTGAAGGATGGATGGAACTCATGTCCGCCTCTGTCAACTCAGTTGATGAAGATAAGCAGCCAAAAGTGGACAACAATATTTTTTACTATTTGTTCTACGTGATCTTCATCATCTTCGGATCCTTCTTCACTCTCAAGCTTTTCATCACAGTCATCATTGACAACTTCAATATGCTCAAGAAAAAGTACGAAGGGAATATTCTGGAACTCCTGCTGACTCCGTCTCAGCGATACTACTACATTGCCATGAAGAGTATGGGATTGAAAAAGCCAAAAAAGTTGATTCGCCGGCCAAAAGCAGCATTCCGAAGTCACTTTTACTATCTCGCTTTTAGTAGAAGGCTGGAGGCGTTTATCGTTACGATAATCTTTCTTAATGTGGTCGTACAAATGTTTGATGATCATAACCAGTCATTGAGATATGTGCATATGATTTCGGGAGTGAAAGCAGTTTTTGCGACTCTGTATACCCTGGGTAGGTTAACTTTACGACAACTTTTTTATGATATGTTAGCTAATCTACATATTTAATACCTCTTTACGTTTATAGAGGTAATTGTTAAGGTCCTCGGACTTGGCATCCACTACTTTTCTGTCCCCTGGAATGTTTTTGATTTTATAATAAGTTTGTGCAGTCTACTGGAAGCGTTCTACTCGTTTGATCACGATGTACTCGTGCCAATTCCACCAGCTTCTCTACGAATTGTGAGAATTCTTCATGTTGGGAGGCTCTTGCATGGCGTCAAGCGGCTTTCTGGAATTCGCAAACTTCTTTTTGCGCTGACTTCCAGCTTGCCAGCACTGGTGAATGTAGGCGCGCTATTGATCTTAGTCACATTTATGTATGCAATTCTGGGCATGGGACTCTTCATGAACACGCCTAGGAAATGGTCGATAGACAGTGTATTCAATTTCGAAACATTCCAGGGTAGTTGTTTGATGCTTTTAAGGTATAGTTACGCGTTTGACTTATTATTTGCGCGTATCGTATCCTGTTTTTTACTAAATGATCTTGATGCAATGTTTTGTTGGATAGGCTTATGACGGTTGCCGGATGGAACGAAGTTCTCGACTCGTTGTCCAATGTGAAGCCCGAATGTGGTCCATACCGCCATTTGAAATGTGGACAACCAGGGGAACCAATATGTCCGCAACCGTGGATCGTGATACCGTACTTGGTCTCGTATCTCCTGATAACAAATCAAATCATGATGAACTTATTTTGCGCCGTAATTTTGGAGAACTTTGTTGAAGCATGTGATGAGCAGGAACTGGGCATCATGGAAAACGACCTGGAAATGTTTTACCTTATATGGTCCAGATATGATGATTACGCCACACAGGTATTGCTCCATACTTGACTCAATTTAAATTCTCGACTCATATTATGTAGTATTAGTTAAGTATGTATTTTTATAAAAACATTTTGATAAACCCATTCTTCCAATATTTTTTGTTTTTCCAAAAGTTCATTGACATAGAGGAGTTGTCTGATTTCTTGGACTGCTTAAGACCTCCATTTCGAGTACCTAAACCAAATACAACGGCCATTGTCATGTTCAATCTTCCCATTGCCAGAGGAAGGAAAGTTCACTGTCTTGACATTTTGCATGCGTTAATCAAGTATATTCTGGGGGATGTTGATGACAGCCCGGAATTCAACCGATTGCAACGTAAAATGGAAGCTAAGTTCCGGAAGTTGTTTCCAAACCGAGACTTGCTGGATATTGTTTCAGACACACGGCGATGGAAGATTGAGCTGAATGCAGTTATTCGTATTCAACGGGCCTGGAGACGTAAACGAGCACAAATGCATCCAGATTTGTATGAGGTGGAGAAACCTGAGTCGGTTGAATATTTCCCCGTGCCGAAAGGAGTTAATCAGGGAGGACTTGGACATATGGTTCAAAGAATGATAAGCAATTCGTAATTCCGTACTGTACCTTAAACTCGTGTATTTCTATTTCTTAAACAGTAGCATTTGCCCGAGATGTATTTTGATATATTGTTTTCAAAATTACCAATACTCATAAATCCATTATATTGTTACTTTACTTCCGCAAAATTTTACAACAGTAAATAAACGTTAAAAAATAAGTCTCAGACATTGATTGGAATCAATTTATTTGGAAAGCTGTATTGAGTTCCTCTACGCATAACACTATCCGATGCATTTGCCACGGCTTGTTTCACAGCATCTAGTAAACTGACATCGCCACTCTTCGCATTCAAACAATGTGCAAGTGTTCCCACGAAACAATCACCAGCTCCAGTGCAGTCAATCGCAGAAACCTTTGGCGCTGCAACAAAATGATAAGTGCTTGTATCCTGATTCCAAACAAAGACTCCCTCCGCACCAAGTGTAATGATGATACTATTCTGGCACCCAACATCTTGCTTCAATTTCTCCACGGCCTGTTGCGCAGACTCTTTACTGTTGATCTTCTCCATCCCTGTTACGATTTCTGCCTAAGAAAAGACACTCTATTCAGTTGTAGTTTATGTAATGAATAAGTCAGTTGAATGAACACTCTTTCAGAACTTACTTCCGTTTCATTAAGACACAATATGTCGGTTATTGTAAACATTTCCTTAGGCAAGTCTTTTATCCCTGGAGCTACATTAAAAATGGATTTGACCGAATGTTTCTTCGCCAGTCTTAATGCTTGAAGAGAGCTCTCCACTGATATTTCCAACTGGACAACTACAACTTTAGCAGTTGCAATCAACGATTCAGCTTCATTTACAGAAAGACGGAGTAACAAGCCCAGTAGCTCCGAATACACAAACGATTAGGTTTTGTCCTATTTTGTAAGTCAAAAAATGTTTTAGCCAATTTTTTCGCTGACCAAAACCTATAACTATTAAGTGAAAAGTGAAAGCGTTAACTCACCATCTTCGGCTCCGACTATAATGGATGCTACGCCAGTAGAAATTTTGTCTTCCGTTTTCACGTGGTCAACGTTGATTCCTTCCTTAACTAACTGCTCGCGATATTGTTGTCCGTACACGTCATTTCCAAGCTGTTCAAACGAATTTGACATTAATTAGCTACATAATTATGGCATTTGGTTATGTGACGAAACATATACCTTTCCCACAAACGCACATTTAGATCCTAGTCTACTAGCTGCGACACACTGATTGGCGCCCTTTCCTCCAAATCCCATTTGGAAATCGGAGCCTACAATCGTCTCTCCAGGAGCAGGAATTCTTGCCGCATAGCTGTATAAAACAAATCACATTATGCTTGTGATTTGTGATTCAACAAAACCCTGTTAGATTGATACGCAAATGATACCTTATAAGATCCATAAATAAAGATCCGACCACGACAATGTCACATTTTTGGGAGTCGGCCATGGTTAAGTCGATTGTAATGCTTCTTAATTAAACAATCCGTAAAATTCAGCTTTATTAATGATGCACTCTTTGGATGCTTGATTACTCGTAATCTAGCTTTTTTCTACCTCCTATTCCAGGCGTGATTGATTATATAATAAGCGTATATGGAATGTATTAAGTGTTATGTAACCAGTTACGTACATTCGCTGTCAATTTGTTTTTGAGCACATTTTTGGCTTCTACATGTGCTTCATTTCATGACTGACAACTGAACTGACTCTACGTAAAGTCGCAGTTATGCACAGAGAATGATGGAAACAGATGTGAAGCCAGGAAAGAGAAGCACGCACAAGTACAGATGGAGGACTAGTTCGAGTTAGGGAGAAATAGACAATGAACAAGTCTATGGAATATTGGGCCCAAGCTAAACGAAATGCATTCATTATAGCCTTATCGCTCATTCATAAAAAGCATTGCATTGAAAACTACGCTATGAAACTCACATTCTCACTCATATGTTAATAATAGTCATTTGAGCATTATCTTGGACTTCATTCCAGTCATCTATCATCCATGCAGAACTGCAGGTGGTACATAATCTGATAAAACTTAACTGTTTCGTAGTAATATGATTGATTTAATACAAGTGAACAATTGTAACTAAAGCCTAATCTCAATTATCTCTTTGATCCCCATGCGCCCACCCGAAAATATTATTGTTGCAGTGAAAAAAAAAGCATTTGAGAGAATGACTGGCTCAGTTTTTGTGTTAATAGATTATATGGAACCGAAAACTTAACCAGCAACTGTGATCAAATGGTGACATAATTTGTATTTTGATTGTGTAGGCTTTTAGTGCATAAAACATGTTTCTGGCGCTACTGATGAATGACTGTGTTACATTTACTCACAATTATTGTAATGACACAGAAAGCCCCTCAACTTCATTTCGAAACATTGGATAGGTTGAGGCTAATGAAATCAATTTCATCTCTACCCAAGGATATCTATTAATTCCCTACTTAAAAACTACTGACAAGAAAGTCATGTCAAATTACATGCTTGAATTATGCTTGATTTGATTGTTGTCATAATTTTTACTTTACACATTGCCTAAGAATGCCTTCTTTCCAATTCGCCCATCCATAACGAATATTATCAATAACATTTGTTCATATGTTCTATATTACTTGTATAAAATTACAAGATTCATCATCCATTCAATCGACGCGTCAAGCTTTCTTAAGTTTCTTCACGTCTTCCCAAGACCTACATTTTAACCCTGAGCGATTTACAATTTACTCTTGGCCTTCCACATTTTTCTAAGATTTCTATCAGATTTTTGGTGGAAAAAGTAAAAAAAAACGATATATTTTTATATAGTCTTTTGAATGGGCTGTAAAACACGTTGTAAAGATTTTTCCGTTCAATGTTCAATATAAAATTTATCGAATTCCAGTTTTTTTTTTTTTTTTGTTCAAACGAAAAAAAGATGAGTCGGCAAGGTTGAAGGAAAGAAATACAATAAAAACACACAAAAGAGAAAGATACTTTCATGGTGTACTCCAGTATTCCGTATTTCCAGAACAGATTAAATTGATAATCAAATCAATGGAAAGATCCCCCTTGACACCTTTATACTTATATTCGTTCCTGGAGAAAGTAGCGTTATACAACGCGTGTAGCAGATGGAGAAAGTAAACGGAGGGATATGGTCAATACATGAGTGAGGAGACGTCAACCAATATTCTGTTTATAATAGGGTCGCAGCGGTCGAGCGAGAATCCGAGAGGAGGAAAAAAAGACGTTGAATGAATGACAAAAAAGAACGTGGGAAGAAAAGCTGATCATCGGAGCCATGGTCGTGGCCGTCATAATTTTTTACGGAATTGTGTCGAATGTCGATTAGCCAAGTGTGTGCTTCTTCACATGGAGAAAGTATGAAAGGAGAGAAAAAGCTTTTAGAAGGGTTTATGGAAATGCCATGGAAAAATATGGGAGCATTGCTTTCATAAAATTCATCAGTGTCACGGCAATGTGGCGCATCGAAAGATTTTTTTTTTATCTGAAATCATTCCTGGAAAGGAAAAATCGAAGATTATTTGGATTTGTAGAAAATGTGTTGATTGTCTTTGATATTTTTCCATGAATCAATTTCATATAAGAATATATTCTATTGTGATTGATTTATAGTTTATATAGATTATATTTTCAGTTCAATCAATACAAATAATCAACAGTTAATTATCACACTTTTTGAAAGCAAGACTTTCAGTCTTTGAGGAACATTTTGGCTTAACAATTGTGTAATTTACAGAAGCGGAATTCAGTACTGAGTTTGCACAAACATCAGTTTTCCACTTGTGACTTGGGAAATGGATAGTTCCCCCTTAACATTTCCAAACTGGAATGTGGTAACAATCTTATTCCGCCCACTGGGCTCAAAAGTCGTTGTCGTATCGGGAGCGTGGGTTGTTGTTACAGAATACTCAGTTGTTAAGGCAACCGAGGGTGTTGGCGGGGTGGGCGGATAAGCGGACGACATCCTATTAGCTATGTTTTGTTGAGTAAAGGCTGTGTTTCCAGGTTCAACGGTTTCAACTGCAATGCGATCAATGAAAATGAAGTCTCCCATACCAGTTATGGTGGCTTCTAGTGTCACCTACAATAGATTTTGAAATTGTAATCATATTCTAATTAGTTTTACCAGTTAGTCATTCATTGTTATCCGTGAAATCCATAAGTTTTCACCTTTTGTCCAGTAACTGGAACGCTGAGACTCGACCATCCCTCCGATCGTGTGTATTTAGCGTTGACCATGATGGGATATTTACTTTCATCAGTTATGTACATAGTTGCATTCCCTCCAAAGTTATACCAAACGGTAACCAGGGACAAACGCCGTAACCTTGACTTGAATGTTATGGTCGCTGTAGCACTCGGGTTACAAACGTTGTTTGATGTGTAACTGGTTTCTTCTGAACTCCATCGATAAGTGCCAGGTCCATCGCATTTGAACTTATCATTCGGCAATACACTCCAGATACCATTTGTTTGATACATTGAGGCAAAACTGAAATCCATTGGTAGAAACTGCGATGCTGGTCCGATTAGTTTAGATCCAGATTCTAAATATGTCAAGTCACCGGTTAATGTCCACATTGAATCGTTTCTGGATGGTGCCAAATCTAGAGAAAATGTTCTTTTAGAAGCCAATGGCGTTGTGGGTTCTGTGGCGTTCGCACAACCAAGTTGTGGGACTGGCGTGGAAGTGGTAGGTACAGGAGCGGAATTACTTGGTCTAAATGTGGTAGAAGTGGTAGTCACATCAAGGGTTTCAACTCTGATAGTATCAATCAAAATATAGTCTCCAGTATTGTTAACGATAGCTTCCAGCAGCATCTGTACATAAAAAATACACTAACTTTAATTATGCTGAATGAAAGTGTTTTTCAATAACAGGATAGCATAATAGCATAAAGCTTACTCTTTTGCCGTTAACAGGAACTTTGAAATGATTCCAACCTTCCATTTTGTTGTAGTTCGCATTCATCTGTGTGGAATGTCCGCTACTTCCAGTAACCCGTAAGGTCGCATTTCCGCCAAAGTTATACCTGATTGTAACGGATTGCAGAGATTTGGCTAGAGATGAGAATAGAAACCTCCCGGTCGCACTATAGTCACAAACTGGACTGTCAGTTGGGGTAGGCGAAGGCGTGTCAGTTGTCAGGTCGACATCAAACAAATCATTTTCTGACACGTTATCGTCTTCTTCGGAGCTCCACATCCACTTATCGCTATTGGAATCACATAGGAAGTTACTTTTTGGTGATAAGCCCCAAATTCCTTGTGTATGAATCATTGATTTATAGTCGAAATCGTCTGGAAGAAATGCAGAAGCCGGTCCAAGAAGCTTTGACCCCGAAGCGAAGTATATCAAGTCGCCGGTGACTTTCCACATGTGATTATTCCCGGGGGCTTCGTCTAGAGTAAATGATAATCCATTGATGATAACGAACCATTGGAACAAGCACAAAACAGCGATTTTTTTTTGAAAATATCGCATCATGCCCTAAAATATAAAATGTCTGCTCAGTGATTGATAAGCCCGTGTCCGTTTCTCTTTGCTTGCAGGAAAACGACTCCAAGCAAAAGATGGTTTGACTCGTAAACATGTACGCACAGCAGCTTCCTCTGACCCTTGTTATTTCATTCGTGAAGTAAAAAGGATTCACTTACAAATCGTTTACATATCAATTTCAGTTATTACAATAAATCATTAATTTGCATTGATTGGATTTTGCTGACAAGGAAAGCACGACAAGTCACAAGTTGTTCATTGCACTACGATATCCGATGCATTTGTTGTTTGAAATTGCTATTTAGAGTGTGGAGAATGTCGAGAACCAAAAGACAATTTAATTTCATTCATTACTAATGGTTGCAGCGTACTTGGAAATTAAAGTGAAGCAGCCTTTGAGAAGGGAATATGGTATGGTGTATTGTTGAAATCATGGGTTTCAAGTTTCAATCAAGTGCAAAGAGTAAGTACTAAAGTACGCACGCCAGAAAGCTTTTATGGGTGCATTTTGAATTCCATATCAATTACTTATCTGCTCCTTCACAGCTAATCTTCTAGTACTGATTCTACGTTTTTTTTTATTTCTAAGAAATTGATTCCTGTATCCATACAGAGGAGTGGGTTGTAAGTGATAATGACAGTCAGAACTTTCAACGCCTTTTTTGATTGGCATTTCACAAAAACAGGAGAGAACCCAAATAGAATATTTAATATTTAATACACGTAATCTACTGTTTACTTGGAAGGGAACTGTATGCGTATGCATGAGTAGTGACAGGACGACTGATACAAAGTCCATGTCATTCAGCACTAGCTTAGCAATAGTGAACAGCAATGCTTTCATCGTAGAGTTAGTGAAAAATCATTATTCACTTGCGTGGTTGTTGCGAGACAGGATGAAAAAGGTTTATAATTCTGTCCGCCCGCATCTTTTCTTTCACTCCCACAAAACATAGCGATAGGATTCACATTAGCCGGAAACCCCTTTCCACAATAGATTCCAGGACAAAACGAAAACGTGCGAATAAAACTGACGAACTTGAAATGAGTTACAGGTAGTCGACAATCCAAAATGGTTCATTTTGGGGTGTCAATTTCCCATACAATATGCATGTTATCCATTCATTTTGGCAAAAAGACACGCAATACAATCCATTGTCGTGGATACAATGCTTTCACTTTATGCTAATGTTGGATACTTAAAATCCGCTTCCTACAATACCCTGTACAAAGAATGCGTGGGCTAGAATGCAACAGGCATTCAACATCGTAGTTTTTCTGGTTTCCAAGCAATTATCCTGCACAAAGACTACATCCATGTATGAACGCCACTGCTGTAGAGCTGCCAGAAATTTTGTACAGTTCTTTCACTTACGCCAAACTGTTCAAGTGAGGAGCTTTTGCAGAATCATTCATCTGACTGTTCAAATATCTTCAGAATGACAAGACAAGAGATGTAGCTAATTATAAGTTACAGGTCCCCAGGAGTCGGACGTTTGGTCACATTAGGCTAACATCCTTATCTCTTTGACACTTTATGTAGGTCATTCGTGATCGAAATAACAGTTGAAACAATACTTTCCCTTGCTCTTCAAACTTTATTTTTGTGTAACGAAGAAAAAACAAGACTTGGACAGAATTCTAAACACTGACTATGTACGAAGCCCGTCCACTTGCTACTAAAACGTGGTAATATTTAGACAGAAAAGGTAAAAGTAAAAATAGCTTAGCTAATACAATCCTCCAATTTTCCCATTTAACTTTCTCCTGTTTCTCCAAAAGATGTGAAAGTACGATAAAAATAAAACATGGATTATTGACCATAGATTTCTGTACAGCTTTGGAATAACATTCCAGTTTCTTCAACTCAAATTTCCCAGAAGAACGCTAGAAATCATTTACGTTTCAATATAAACCATTGTGAGTGAACCCTTCTCAAATGAATGAATAAATGGTTGAGTAAACGTGATCAACGGAAATCGCAATTTAAAACGAAGGTTCGGCATGTTTCCATTTTTCTCTTTCGTTTTCTCTCTTGGGCTTTCTTGTTCAAAGTTTGAACTATCAATGGTCAAAATTGAAGTACCTAAAAAAATGTGAACTTGCCCATACAAAGGTTACCTAACTTTCTCCGTAAATTCTCAAAGGGCCCCATGTACAACTGCTCGTACTCTAGAACTAAAAAACGATAAAAAAAAGGCAAGCTGGAAGGACTTGTTCGCAAATGATATTGAAAAATGGGGAAATGAATGAGAGGAAAAATAGAGAAAGATACATGGGACTGAGTCTCTACTTAGTTACCTCTGGCCCCGCCATTCTGACACTTGGTTATTGCCTCTTTTACACATTTTTTTTACCTAACTCGGGCCCCAATGAAAAATTGCTTTTAATGGACATCCCTCTTGAACTAGCACCCGTATAAGGTTAGAAAAACTGTTCCAAGCTTGACTTCCGGTGCGTATCTTTTCAATATATGATATTTTTGGTAGAATTGTAAGTGAGCCAATACTGTGAAATACTTGACAGGAAAAGCGATCCTTTTTCTGTAGATTTTCGTTGTGTCAATCATCGGAAATATTGAGTGGCCCATTTTCCTATTTCAAATACTTTATTCCTTTCACGTGAAACAACCCTGGATTCGTAAAAAGTAAGTGGTGAGTAGTAGTCCAATAAACATTTTTTTTTCTCTCGTGTACTTCTGCATACGCAAACAAAATGGCCTTCCCCCCTCTTTTGTATTCCAAACTGGGTTTTGAATGATGCACCGTGTATTTTCCTCGCACACATTTTTGCCATTTTCTCCCAAAAAAGAAAGAAAATTGCGAACACGTTAGTGTCAAGCGCGAAAAAAAGCTACTCAAAAAACAAAGTGTGAAGATTCTCGGAGCGATATACAAACGTACTTTCACCAAAGCATTTTCATATTTTCGGTGAAAAATGAACAATGACAGAAATTCACAGGAAAAAACGTTGTTGTAAAGATGTAGAAATAAAGAATAACAGTAAGATTGGAAAAGATCGATTTTTATCCGCAAAAAAACAACATTCTCGGAAAAGCTTTATGCGGGCCTTTTTGTTTTAGTCCTGAAAAAAAATGCAACAATGTTTTTACCAGGCAAAAGGCCCGTATAATATCTAAATAATGACAATGCATGTTCGTTGTCTCCTCGTTCTCTCGACGTCGTGAGAAATAGAAAGAGAAAATGAGCTGAAACACAAATCGCAACAATCCCGTGAGTAACCACTGTGCTATCACCACGAACACTTTTTTTTGCTTACAAAACTACACACTTATGTGTATGTGTTGAATCCATTCACCAAAGAAAAAAAGGCAGTTTCTTTGTATATTTTGTTGGTTTACCCGTTTGCGACACAAGCTCAAACAGTATTGCTCTTGTTTCCCCTTGCATGTTATCCCATATTTCCCCTGTCGTTGTCTTTACCGTAGCCCTCGCGCTTTCCCTCTTTTTTTCTCTTTGCTGAGGAAAAATACTCAGCCTGGAATCTAAGCTTCCAGTCACTTGCTAACACCTTCCACGGATACATCCATCCAGATAGACACCTGGAGTCACTACAACCTCACTTTTCTCTCTACTTCGCTACGCCTCAACATATCAACTTTTTTACGACAGTTTTTGTCAAACCAGTTGAACATATAAAAAGAAATCTTATTGTCATTTCAGATACGTCTTGGTTATAACAACATTTACTAGTTTCCTTTAAAAGTTAACGAATAAGCTGACAACTTGTGTGTCTCTGTCCAGAGAGAAGAAAGTCGTGAAAAATTGGGGACTAACTTTCACTTCCTTGTGGAAAAAAAAGCTTTCGCCAGTGTTGTCTGTGCTTGTTCAAGAGTGGAATTTAGGATCAGATATTATTTCCGTTTGTGTCACTGTTATCCTTACTCTGTCAGCCTAATCATTGCTGTTGTTGAGACAGAAAGAACATAAAAGAGAAAAAAGCCTTTATCAAGATTTGTAAGCGGCGGTGTGTACACAGTGAAGTAAATATATTGTTTACGTGTTATCTGTTGCTGTTCTGAAATTCTTGGAAAAAAACCTTTGTTTCGTAATAATCCCATCATGGAGCACGGTGACAGTGACAAAAAAGGAAGGTGAGCGCCAACAGGAAGGATCATACACGGGAATCCTCCAAAAAAACAAATTCATAGGTAGAAAAAAAAAGTTTCTGGAAAAAATACATTAAATTAAATACTATCAAGAGAGCCATCAGAATTTTTTTTTTGTAAAATAACATTTACTCCGAGAAAATTAGAGACATCACGTACATACGCAAGTCATAGTGAAAGCAACCCAGGTTTGTAGTAGCTTTTCATATCTGTTTGTATCAACGTTGAATGGGATTTTCTTTTCAAATGGGTGATACGGCGGGGTTACCTTTGCTTACCTGTACAAGTTAATATCCTCGTTTTAGGTGGCTCCTGTGTTATTATTGCCCCTGTTATTTATACGAGTAAACAAAAAAGATTTTTTTGGAGGAGTTTTCAGACCCATATTACACGACATTATACTACACTTTTATGGTTACTTTCCTGCCATTCCAAAAACTACGATTCTTTCTAACCTCCCTCAAAAAGGAAGGACTTTTGGTATGATAGCAATAGAAACAACAATCCAAAAACTCTCCTATGAAGGTTGGGTTTTTTTTTCATACAACAAGAGGTGACTTGACGATACAAAGTCAGGAAAGTTTTTCCAGTTATGTTATAAGTATAACGTGTAGATTGTGTGGCTAACCTAAAACGGGCTTTTTTGAACAACCATTTTTATGTCTTTTTATAAGCGGTGGCAATTTCCACAAAGACAAGAGTGTGAGGATATTGCCGGGATACAAACAGAGGGCAAAGCTATTACCATTTTAGCCCAGCTAAAATAGTCATAATCAACATCCTCACAAGTGAAAGTAATTTGACTAGTTAAACCTTTAAAGGAATGTGTATAGCTTATTTGCTGATATGGACTCCGTGTAGCTGTATACATTTTTTATTCATGGAAATTGGCTGTACAAGGTGAGCTGGCGAAAAGACGTGTTAGAAAAAGCGATCGTTAAGATAACACTTAAGGGGCTGGGTGAAAGTTAGCAGAATTCACTTGTCTTTTAATAATGCCGGATAATGGGAGGGAAAGTGAGAATTAAATGGGTTCATTTCGAGAGAAAAAAATACAAACTGCGTGAGAGTTTTTAGTGTAAACTTCATTATAAAAGTGAGCAGATTAGGCATAGGCTTGGAGGGAAAAAGTTACGCGTGTATACCTTAATTGATTATTGCAAGTTTAAATTTCAAGCTTAACTGATGTTCATACAAAGTTTGTAGCAATTCATGAAAGCTATTGGATTCCGATTTTTAACAGCTAAGGAATAAAAAAACGAAGAAAATCCAACGCCCATCTTTTTTCTTATTTAACCTATCTGCTCAATATAATTTTGGACCGTGCTTGAGTACCGAAAGTTTCCAAGTCGTTCAGTTTTCTTTCAAGTGAAATGCCAAGACGAAAGTAGTTTGAGCTCCTTGACTCAGATACATTTTTATGTGAAAGTGATAAACTTTAGGAGGCAATACCTGCGTGTACTCGTACATAAAAGGGAATCTTTCACTACACGCATCATCTACAAGCTGTTTAAAACTCATAAAATACTTGTGGCTCAGTAATTTTTCTGCATACTTTCATACGTCTCATGTATTTTCAATCTTGTTTTTTATAACCTATCAGACCACGATGTAAATCTACTCACGAATGAGTTCCAACTCTTTGCAAGAGTATTCCCCTTTGGTTTGGAATTTTCTTCCACGGAATATCGTAATCATAACCACCCGCTGTGAAATATATTTTTAGGTTGTTATTCAGCCTGCTATGAATGGTACCATCATATATTTTTTGCCGTGTGATTTTTTAAGCCATGTCATTCTAGGAGGAAACGGCCACTAAGAACAACCGTTTTCAAATCTGTTGATTCAAGCTATTCCTACAAAAGCTACATTTTCTAACCTTTCTTGCGTGATCTGTATTCAAAATTATACGCTAGCTTGTGTGGGAAAGCATTATATTTAGGGATAGCCATGTTTTCTTCGGAATCACCACGATTTTATGAATTTTTTGAATGTGCAAAGTCTTTAAAATGCTACTGGCAACGGATAAAATCCTGCAAAGCAGTTACATTCAACATTCTTTCGGGTAAAATATTAGAATGGGGTGGGATGTCATAACAACGTGGTGTGTGCTTACATTTTGCGCACCCACGCGTTTAGAATTCATATTTAGAAAAGGATTTTCTTTGCACGTAAGGAAAATAGCCAGGCCAGAGGAGATCAATGTTTTCCCACACATTGTGTAAGCACACACATCCTGCAGCAATAAAATATTTGAAATGAAATAGTTCACAGAAAATATAATTAACCACCTGTGCCCTTAAAAGGTGCATTCTAAAAGGATTATATCAGGTAATTTGGCTAATTTGACTTGCAAAATGGGAGAATGTGGAGGATGATTTCAGACCACAAAACCAGGTAACAAAGTACACAACTCTGTGCAAGATAAACAATGAAGCTTTCTCATCAGAGT
>JAAXOA010000700.1:0-20521 GCA_036561885.1 Salina celebensis
CAAAACCCAGGACTTGATGTAAACCTTGCCACGTCCACTATTTTCACAGCATACTGGCATCCTGTCTGTCTGTGAATGCAGCGCCTGACGACGCTGTATGGTCCCCTACAAAACGCAACAAAAGCCCAATTTAGAAATCATTGGCTATTGAATAAAAACTTTTTACAATCCATGTCTGGCGATCACTTACTTTCCAATGACTTCACACAATGCGTACACGTCATCAAACAAAATTTCCTCCTCCGCCATGATTGATGATTTGCTCTTTCCTGACAGGTCAAATATTTATCTACCGCGCACTATCTTTGAGGTTTGACTTTCACTGATTCAGATAAATTATCAACTCTGGAACCATGAACATTTTCGTATGGCACTGACGGTAAAAATATTTACTATCTAATAAAACAGCTTCAACAACTTTGCATCCTCAACGAATCAACCTTCCACCACGTATATACTTAACTTTTGAAACATTTCCTTTTCTATTACTCATTCATTATTTTGTGATGAGGTACTGATTCACGATACGTTATAGTATCGTTTTCATAATTTGCTCTCACATTGTCAGTAGTGTTCAATTTGCTCTAATCTGTTGCAGGTATATTTTCTCAATCATTACAGCATATTCCATCCATTGAGAGCTTCTCGCACCGACAGGAAATAGGGGGAACCAGTTTATTTACTTTATTCCACATTGATGTTTCCAAAAAATCATTCCTTTCTATTCACATAAACAAATGAAACCGAAGACAGGAAACTTGCCAGATATTTCACTAAACAACGCGTTTTAGCTGGAAGCTCTTGATTATCGTGTAATAACTCTTCAAATTTCTACCCACTGACTTTATACAGTTTTTATAATAGTCACAATAATGCTGAATAATGAAGGGCTGCTTTCCAATGGACAATTTGTTAAAATATTCAGTGTGGTGGATGATCAATGTAGTCAGTCGGCGATGGACATCATTTTGATAACTGTAGCTATAGCTATCGTAGCTATTAGTTGGCTGCTGCTAACTGTGTCTCTTTACAGGTGTAAATTACGCTGCTTGTATTAATATTCATAATCCATTGGGTCCTGTCTGTCTTCATTTCTGAGTTGGCTATTCATAAGAAAAGATTTAAAGATGATTGGATTCAGTAGGTGCACTAATGTTTAAGTAATCGTGTCCGTGATGAATAAATCCTTAACGTTATAACAAGAGGCCGTTGCTGTTAACTGGAAAACACACAAAAGAATATGTTAAAATATGTTATAATATAACAAACTTTTGAATACCAAATCGTGAGCTTTTCTTGTGTTACACGCTAATTAGCATAAAATGTATTGGTTCATGTTAGCCCATGTGCTTCATTTACCTTTTCCGTTCGTAATTTTGCAAATTGGGTAAAAAACTGAATTCGTTGGTAGTAAAGTATCGTTGAGTTTGTTCCTATCAGCTTAAGACAAACATTAGCTAAAATTAGCACAGTAAAACCTGTATACTAATATAAATTTTTTCGCTGTTTTTATGTGTGCGAGTACGCGTATTTTTTTGTTGTGTCAAAATATTCGCAACTTTAGTTAGGTAGTGGCCACCGGAGTAGCTAATACGTTTGTGAATGTGGAATGAAAACTGTAGGAAGAAAAAAAAGCTAAGCCTTTACGGCTACTGAAAGACAAGTAACCGAGCAGTTAGAATAATACCGCAGGATGTAAATTTTTAATTATTGGGGGAAGAAGAAAATTCGGTTTTTGACAGGAAACACAGGTTCTCCTCTTACTTTCTCATGTATACACAATCTATTTTATCTCTATCTCTCGTCTGTTTTTTTCTTCTCTTCGCTCGTCTCTCACTCCTTCGGTTTCAACTTTGTGAGTAAATAGTAAAAAAACCCAGGAATGAAGCTTTCCACTAGAAAAGATCATGTAATAAGTTGTGCGAGAACTGCTTCAAAACAGTCTATATGAATGATGATGATGATTTTGGAATAAGATGTGAGAGAAAAACTGACAGCAAACAGATACACATGACAGACACGATATATACCAATACACAAAAATGTAAATAGTTATTAAATGCACAAGATGTGTCTATCTAATGCTCTAGTTCCATCCTTTTTTTTCTCCAATACATTTTTTATACGGATATGCATATAACATGAAAAGCACACGGACAGCGGGAGTCACACACATACACATTCACATCGCCGATTTTTTTTTCTCTCCTGTGAGCGAACAGACATACCGATCAGGCTGAAAATATTATCTCTTGTTGATATGATGAGAATGAGATGTGCTGGGATTTGTTAAGTGCGGGTGCGGCGATCGGTCACTGCTTCCGCCCTCGTCGTGTTCTTTTTTTCCGAAGCTTCTTCAAGTCCAGCAGCTACATAGAACTTGAGCAGCTTCCTCCGGTATCATAAAACCAACAACATCACATTCACAACTCCCTTAAAGTTTCACTCCAGAGAGTAGTGATACTACTAATGCATATTGCACACATAAAAGTACATGTAGCGACTTCCCTGTTTTTTTTCATCCTGCTTTTTCCCATACTACGTACTACCTAAACAAGCGGTTGTTTTTTCTCTCTCCAGTACTCGTTGTGGAACTGGAAGCGGCACCACCACAGTTCTTTTCTAATCTTTCAGGCTTCGTTTTCTTCACGATATATTTTTTTCAGCTACCACATACTGAGTACCAAGCAGCACCTCAGTCACTTATGTTTTTTTCTTCTTTTCTCTTTTCGCTCTTCACACTTTCTCCTATATATTATTGTTATTATTATACTTTCCAGCTTTCCCTACTCCAAATGACTCCTCAACTGCGCGTTCCTTTCTTTTTTTCTCTTTTCTACTTCTTTATAGACTCATACGCAGTCCTGGAATAGCTCCTGGAGAAAAAAAAAGTTGCTTTTAACTCAAAAGCTTGAATAGAAACTTTTATATATTCTTCTCACTCATCTCATCAAGTTGTACCAGCAAGGAAGTAAGCAGCACCAGTAATTTGGCCGTATCGCATACACAAACACAAATTGTCGGGGTTCATCATCTCGCATTTTCGTGTTTTTTAGTAGGAAAAACAGCGAAAAAAAACAAACATGTATCGAGTTTCAGTCTCGAGCCCAAGTGGAAACAGAAATGTGTGTGCCTGTAGCACATACGAAACGAGAGAAAAACACAATAAAAAACAGGCATGGACGAAAACACAGTTCTCGTTTTTTTTTCTCTCTGATAAAGTAGTCAAGACAAGGAGAAATACCAAGTGGAGAACAAGAAGGAAAAAAACGATTTTAAATGAAATCTGCGAAATAAAGGATGACGCTACAAAATACAAAAAAAGATACCGTCACGTCCACGTATTCTATTGTGTATGTGGTTGAGTGTAAAAAACAAGTAGTCCTTCTGTTTTCCTTTCAACCATGATCATCTTTTGTCTGAGTTTTTCTCATACAATATACATGTTTTTTTTCGAAGTTTAATGACACTCTTCAGCCGATTGAATCATTGTTTTTTACTTAAAGCTTTGCTCTACTTTTATTCCTGATCATGATAATAGCATAAATATGCATGGTTGGTAACTGGTGTTGATGCTGCCGGATTTTGCACTAACGTTATCTTTATCGTCGGCCTTTTCCCTTGCAAAAGCCAAACATATCTCTTGATTTTTTTTGTGTCTTAGCCCGGAATGGAGTTGATTCAAAGGCTGAATGGTGATAGGAAAAGGGAAAAGTTAACTTTTAAGCAGTTTTCGTTGTTCCATTGCAGTGATGTCGAAACAATTGGTCAGATATTCCTAGCGGTTTTGCCGTCTTCATGCATACATGACTGCAAAAAAAATGTGCTGGAGTTTACCAAAACGTGAATGATTTTCTTTGAAAAAACACAGGAGAAAACAAGATAAAGATGAACCAAAGAAAAGCTTTCGCGTGTGACTTGTGGGGCCTGCCCAAAAACGAAAATTGTAACGTTATAAAGATATTAACGAAATAAAGCTATTTTATTTCCATGCTGTTAAAACTCATGGACCATGCAATGCATTCTAATAAGGTGGACGGCCAAAAACAGTCATCTAATCTGTATAATATTGAAGAAAGTAAAAGAGCACGATCAAGCCATGGATATTCTTTTTTCCAGAGTTTACTTACTGACTAAAGCTTTTTCCGATTTTGCCGACTTTTTGAGCGTCAATGCAAAACCAGCACGAAAAGAGAAACAGATAGCCGGTATATTTATTACGCTATCGGGAACGGTGGTGGATGGTGGAAGGTTTTATGTAGGTGGTTGGAGCAATATGCGAAAAAGGTTGAAACGATTGGAAGATTAGGGCCGTAAATATTTGTTACCGTAAAGTGCGCTGACGTATATAAATTGAGAGCAGAGAAAAATCAGCTTGTTTTTTATATACTTGTCTCTCAGGCATTTCTATGTGGGCCTTTGCGTTGAGTTCAAAAATGAGGCGAAGAACATAAGGTTAGAGTCTTGGAACGATAAAAGGCTATAGTACTTCATATATCCTTGGTAAATTTGATAGCGATAAAAAGTTATTGGAAAAAGTTACCTAAAATATGAAGACGCGCGGTAGAGTCAGACACGAATTTGTTATTCACTCCAAGCATCAAACTATGTTTGCATAGATTATGCCGTCGGAATAATAGATAGGTGAAGATAGTGTATGACGTGAACTGTTTCTAAACTAGGAAAGCAAATATATTAGGAAAAGATGTGCAAAATATTTTTTAGTATATGCTGCACATATAGTTAGAGTTAGCCAATTCCAGTTAGCGACTAGCGACATTCATTTGTAACATTAAGATTGATAGATTCCGTATGGAAGTAAATGAAAATTTCGGGATACAGTTTGGTGTCAATTAGGATTGCAATATAAATCCTTTATTTTGTAGCATTATTTTATGATTTACAGAAGACGATTGTATTTAAAGGGAGCACATATTGTAGATGTCTTCAACATAAAGGAGGTTTTTAAATGCCTTGAAAGTTACAACCGTCTGATCCATATTTCTAATTTGTATAAAAGGTTCACTCAATCATAAAATATACAGCTTGGAAAAGAAAGACCTATGATACAGGTATGTTCAAAATGATTGTTCAAGCATATTTTTCTTCCTCATCGTTTGCTCTCAACAAATTATAGTCATTAGTTGTCTATCCCTTTTAATTTTAAAATGGCACGAATTCCAGAACCGATACCAATATTTCTTAATAAGTAAAACTTGGACACAAGGAGGGTCTTGCTTGTAACAACCAAAAGTAGGGAGGTTTGGTTTACGAGCTTGTAGGGACCTTGTCAAGCGAATTAGTCGTTGATGAATTATTAGCTCGAAGCCAGTCGTTAACCTGTTCAAATTCAGATGGTGTGAAGGCTGCTAGATAATTTAATATCTTTTAACAGGTTTGCTGCAGTCCCAACTGCATCGGTCAGGGCTCCGTTTTCACGAGTAAGCTGTTCCACAAGCACACATGACGACAGAAATTTGGATCGCCAAACTTCAATTTCATTTGAAAGTGTGTCGACTGACTCACTAGTTGAAGGTTTTGAAATTCCTCTGTTATTCTCAATTCTGACATCCCCTCTGTCCCGGATAATATCTCCTGATAATGAATCTACTAAAAGTTTCTTGAGCCGTATGTTTTCTTTGTGCAAGTCATCATTATCTTTTTCAGCTATTTTTAGCCGTTCCTTAAGTAGGGTTAAGGCATGCGATTGCTTTTCGACTGAGTTTCCACTCCCGGATTGTTGAGCAGATAGCTTTAGTAGATGAGAAGGAGAGCCTGGTGCGTCAATGTCAGGTATATGAGTATTTGCAGCAAGTTTGGAAGGGCCCTCAAGATTATCCTGATCAATGTTCCCATCTTGTAACGACAAATTGATTAAAGTTTGTCGCATTAGACTGGAAGGTCCCGAGCTATCAGATGAGTTTCTGGAGTGCTTTTTTGTCGTCTCTTGATCAGATACTATCGGTCTCACCGCGCCTCGGTAAGGCTCGTATGGGATAAACCTGGGATTTCTGTAAAAAAAAAAAAGAACATGAATAATTCGAAAAAAAGACTTAAACTGGGGTTTGTTGATATTTCACTTAATATTAAGTTTTTAGTACCTCTGTTTATTTATCGCCTGTTCTGGCAGGGGTTCCATTGATTTTCGACTGTTTAGCTTGGTTTGGGAAGTTGGGGGTTTTATTTGTATAAGCTGACTTTTAGGTGGAAGCTCACGGGGCGATATACATTTCGACTTGGAACCTCTTAAAGTACTTGCTAAACTTAATGGATCAGGCTTAGCACCAATTATTGTTGTCAACACTCCATTCCTACAAGCTGCAAGTGGCGATTTCGTCAAGTCTGGCACATTT
Source organism: Salina celebensis (assembly GCA_036561885.1). Classification (NCBI taxonomy): domain Eukaryota; kingdom Metazoa; phylum Arthropoda; class Collembola; order Entomobryomorpha; family Paronellidae; genus Salina; species Salina celebensis. The sequence goes on from JAAXOA010000700.1 coordinate 6,354, forward strand.
TGAGTTTGTTCATTGCACGGGCTATCTTGTGCTGACTCTGTGGGTTCAGGTTGATGTATCATTTTTTCTGACATACTACTTTGTAATGCAGCACCAGCAGGTTCTTGGGAAGCACCAGAATCTTTATTCACATCCACCAAAGTTTCACTTTCCATTCCGTCCCCATCAGTCCGCTCCTCTTCCAGAAAACAAAAACGAAAAAAAAAAAACTTTCAGAACCAATATACAGTTTATATACTAAAATAAATTAGATTTTAAATACTTACTGCTTTCGTTATCGGAAATGGAAGCCACGTCACTGTCTGTTTCTAGAACATTGCCCATCACAGTGCGCATGCCGTGTCATCTACAACTAACAGTTTTTAACAACTAAAATAATTCTTTTCACATATTAAGCTGCACATTATGTCTTTCACGAAACATTAATGATCAAACCCTGCTTGCACTTTAAAAAACGAAGTCAAGTTGAGCTGTGAAACATATCAGCCTTAAACTCGTCAGTTGACTACTAAACTAATAGAAGCCCAGCTTCACTCGTTTAGGTATACCGAGTTTTAAAATTATTTATAATAACAAACTCTAATTAATTATATCAAACTTTTTAATGTTGTGTAAACTCAGCTGTCTCGCAGCCAAACAAGAGATACCGAATGTTTGTGTTTTTAGAATTTAGCAATGCACCTGCACTTGTAAAAAACAAAATGACAAGACAGCTTGTACAAGTACAAGTGCAAGCCGAAGGATCCCTTGCTGACGTGATGTCAGCTGATGCTCAGGGGAGTCACGAGATAGAAAACTTCAAGCAAAACAAAAAATGCTTTGGAATTGGAGTTGATGCATCGTAAATGTCCGGTTCGAGCTTCCAGTGAACGCAACACATGAACACATGATAGAAGCAACTGTTTCCAGTCCGGCATGAGAAATGACAAAAAAGCTCTTCACAGCTGAAGATAACAACACTTAGAAATTGGTGAATTTTGTTGACATTGTTGTTTGTTTACATTTTGTTAGCCCTGTTAGCCAGTTCCAAGCGTTCAAGTGTTCGCCCCAGAGGATTTGGATTGGGACTTCTGGAAAGAAGAACGGTTGGATTTCGTTAGGAACTTTAAAATATTGGTTCTACTACTTTTTTGTTTGTGAATTGGAATCCAGAAAACAATTAAATCGATTTGAAATGAAAAATCAGTGGGATGGGGAAATAAGGAATCAAATCCTTACTCTTCTCCGGGAAAGAAATAAACGAGAAAGTCAAGGATTTACTGAGCTGTTCCAGCATCGTAAGCCAATCTTATTTCAGAATTAAGGAAACGTGTTTGTAGAAATAATGTTGTAAATTAAATGTTCAGATGAAAAACTATTTGAAAACTGGGCGGCTGTCAAAGCAGAGAATTTGCGATTAAGTGTTCAGGTTGAGCGTGGGTACAGTCACACTCACACTCCAGGAGGGTATTCTGATGAACGTGAAAAGGTACATTTAATAAAGAATTTTGAACAATTTTTGAATGTTTTTAAAATGAAAATATCCGCTTTACAGGTTCTGGAGCAGAAGATATTTTCGTTACAAGAGGAGCTCACAGATTTACACAAAAAACGTAGTGAAAACGCATCTCATGTTTTGAGTCTCTCTGCCAAGCTAACCGATAAGGAAACTGAGCTTTCAACTGCACAGACTCAGCTTGCATCATCAGTTGCCAAATGCGCTGACCTTGAAGATCAAATCACCTTTCTTCAGTCTAAAATTCAAGAGTATGTATTCTGATTGGAAGATTTTATAATGTAGTAGAAAGTTATGGAGAATTTGTTTGAATTATTATTTTTTTATACAAATAGACTCGAAGCAACAAACCAACTTTTAAGGGACGAGCACCAAGCATTGCACCTAGCATATTCAGCGCTGGAAGAAAAACAGCAGCGATTGATTGGAGAAAATAAAGAGCTACTGCAACGCTACATCGAAATTAAGACACAGCATGCTGATATTATGAACCAGGAGAACGAAAATTTTGTGAAGTATGTGTTCAATGCAAAACGTGAAAGTATCATTGGAATCACTTTTAATTTATATGTGCTTCGCATAGGAAACGGCAAGCGAAAGTTCAGAAAGAGCTGGAAGATGCGGCAAAGGAGTCAAAAGCAAATGTTGTCCTTCCGGAGGAAGAAACGCCAAACATGGCCGACTTGTCCCTCTTATCCACGCTTCCAGTGGGCTGTGTTGTCCCAACAGTGGCTTCGTTTAAATTTGTAAATGCTTTTTGTGTAAATCAATTAAATATATATAGTTTCATATAACATAGTTCTATTTATTGTTTTGTATAAGGATACTCACGAGAACGAGGTTAATGCAGTTCGCTGGAGTCCAAATTGTAAACACTTTGCCACAGGCAAGTCGGGATCAAAACCGGAATAAACATTGATTTTCGAAATATGTTTGTACAACTTGTTCTCTTTTTTTAAAACTCGGTAGGTGGGTCGGATCGCAAAGTAAAATTGTGGGAAACAGTTGGAAATGGGGCAGAGTTGAGGGCGAATTTGACAGGCTGCAATGGTGCCATATTCAGTCTGGAATTCGATTCTACTGCTACATTGTTGCTATGCACATCCAGCGACTTTGCATGTCGAGTTTGGACTGTTGAGGACCATCGGTTGCGGGTATGTATGATGTTTTCCATTAATTGGGTTGATTTTATATTTTTCGATATCGTTTCCTGTTTGTATCAGTTTGCCACGTTTGCAGATATAAAAACATAAATGCTTTACATTCCACGCAAAATTCGCCTCTACCAAGTACTATACAGCATTTTTTGCAATTTTTACCATGCATGCCTGTAAACCAGCATTCAAAGAAGAAATTCGCGCATAAGTTTTCTGCTTCCTACATCATTCAATCCCATGGGATAAATGTTCGCAGAACTATTTCGCATTTGCTAAGGGCTGGTGGGTTCAGTAATATAAAAATGATGAGTACTCATATAAAATATTTATGAACTACAACTAAACATAATTGGGGTGAACTGGTGATTAACGGAAACGTAACGGTTGTTGGAAAATAGCAGCAACGAAATATGCAAAGTACATATGGACAGACAGTAACACAGTATGTTTTAAAAAAAATACCCAATGTCGATGTACCTTGATTTGATACAGTATTATTATAACAATTTTGTATCTCACGGTAAGCTGGCAGTAAACGTATTTACTCTAAGTTTTGCCATTTGGATACTTTTCAAGCTTGATTCCCGTTTCGATTCTTTTCTTGATTAGTTGGATAATAAACGTTTACTGCTGAATGATACGCAGGTGCTGCTGTATATCATATAGTAGAAGTATTGGTAGTAAGTTCATGAAAACAGAAAAGAAAATCTTTACATCACGACCAAGTCAGTAGGTGGTCAGAGCAGAGTAGCAATAGGTATGCAATCTCAAATTTCCTACCCAATCATCAAAAATTGAAGTAACATCTTCTTCAATTGCAACCTATATGCCAATTAAATTGTCTTCTTATATCATCAATACTACCTACACTGAACGAAGTTTTGAAACGTTATGTTTGACAATTAATGTGTCCAATAGATTATATGACTTAAACTTAATTGGATGAAAGCAGGTACCAACTCCTATGTATGATCAACAAACGAGACGACAATTACGAAGTGTAATCAGTGAGAAAGCATGAGCGAAGTCATCAATTGGGATTGGGACAAGTTGTCCTATCAACATAGATGGATTTTTTTTAGATAAATGTTATGTGGAATGTGGATGTTCATATGGACCAGTATCAGAAACAAGCTGCAACTGTTAGACGTGTAACAAAGAAGCGTTATTATCAATGTCAAAAAGACTTTTATTCACATTTTCCAAAAATCGCGAACTTTTCGTAGACAAATACACACACACATTTTTATTAAATTACTTACCACAAATTCCATACAAAATCTTGAATAAATTATTGATATTTCGATAAATAGTATAATGTGTTTAAAAAACATGAAACTCATAACAAACTAGACTATACAGTTAACAATACGCAACTTACTCTATTTCATTAAAAAATTAACTTATGTACAATTACGCTAAAAACTTACAAAAAATACCATTTTACCTGACATAGACATTCTTCACCTGTAAATTACAATACATACAGAGACACACATTACGTTTCTTCTTAACAGATAACTATGTACTAAATGGCCAAAAAATCTCTGTATGTGAACAAAATACAATGAATCACATCAGAGAAAACAAAGTATAAAGATAAAAAGGTTAACTGTCTAGTCAGTTTCAAAACGTCCGTTTGATAAACTTGTTCAGGTTCAAAAAGGTAAAAGTACAACGAGTTATAATGTTTTTTTCTATTGTTTCCGCGAAATTAGTCTATGTATAACAAGTAACATTAGCTTTGGTCATTTTTCCTCTAAAACCCCTTATCGTTAGTAATGCTGTCTGTTTCACAGAGTATTGTCATTATATATATTTTTTAATCAGCTAACTACAAACTGATTGATTAGTTAGAAGTAGACTTCGTTACTGTAAACAGGTTCATTTCATGGTTGGCTATCTAGTCATGATTACCAATCAGCATTGTTCCGTGAGAATAAAAAATGTGATCTGTGTGCGTACTCACGTTAGCTGTGCGTACTACTAAAAAGAAGAATGTGGACTGTTGAAAAGGTAATTGCAAAAAATGAAGTCTTAACAAGGAGTACATGGTAAAAGTAATTTGTCCTTGATGATTACGGGAAACGATGTGAAAAAGTGTCGAGTAGTGTCTGATACTTAATTTTTGTAAAATAGACCAAATGAAAGCGTGAGTATTAGTAGATCCTAATACCGATAAATTCATGTATTGATGATTACGGGAAACGATGTGAAAAAGTGTCGAGTAGTGTCTGATACTTAATTTTTGTAAAATAGACCAAATGAAAGCGTGAGTATTAGTAGATCCTAATACCGATAAATTCATGCTATATTGATTTCGTTTCAAAGTAGAAAAGTAGGTTGGGCGTGTTAATTGTTTGCGTGTAACAAACATCAGATTGCCTTTTCTGGATTAGCTAGAGAGAAATGGAAAATCCTTCCTCGTGAAGGGAAAGTGCCCGGTGCAGCGATGCATTGTTTTGAAAACTGAAAACTAGTGAACTGAACTAATGTCTGCAATCAATTTTATAGCTTTACGGCAATAGCACATTATTGGAACCTTTACAAGGTTAAAAGAATAGTACTCCGGACTATTTTGGATATTTACGATGGTTGATGCTGAACGGGGATTTTTATAAGAATCTTCAGTCCCTCTTGTGTCTTGTTAAAAGGCTTTAGTTTGAACGGGCCGATGACTCGCAATATTGTGTTTACAACAACAATGAGTTTGTAAAAGGATCGTCATCATAACTATCGATCTCTCCCAGTGTAACAATTCACGTATTACGTGAAGTTTCTTGAGTTGAGAGATTGACGATGATGACTAGTTAAGTTCAATGATTTTTGCCTGAACTACAATGACTGGTTAGGCTTTTGAGAATTAAAAATTTACCAATTGAAAATCCACAAAGATTTCTTTCGTTTGATACGAATAAGAAAGAATGAAAAAAATGATTACAATCGAATCGATGGCTTTGATTCAATTTTGTAATAGATATAAAATCAAAATCTTACGAAATAGTACACAGCCTGGTATTCAAACTTATTAATTTCTTTGAAAATATTCCCTCATTACTTTGATTACTGTTTGAAAGTACTTGAAAAAAAATCTAATATGAAATCTTATGAAGTTTCTTGAGTTGAGAGATTGACGATGATGACTAGTTAAGTTCAATGATTTTTGCCTGAACTACAATGACTGGTTAGGCTTTTGAGAATTAAAAATTTACCAATTGAAAATCCACTCAAAGATTTCTTTCGTTTCGAACAAGAAAGAATGAAAAAATGATTACAATCAAAATCGATGGCTTTGATTCAATTTTGTAATAGATATAAAATCAAAAATCTTACGAAATAGTACATAGTCTGGTATTCAAATTTATTAATTTGTTTGAAAATATTCCCTCATTACTTTGATTACTGTTTGAAAGTACTTGAAAAATCTAATATGGTATCTTATTGCGTACCCATGTTCTTGAAAATCGTTGAAACCATCGCAAAATCGACGAGATTCAGCATACTACAATTTGGCTTCATTGTTAGCTTTACCAATTTCTCAAGACGAAGTCCTTTCCCTGCTTGCCTGCGGTCAATCTTAACAGTTGGACTTGTTCCATTCAATCGTATAATAGCAGACATAAAATAACTTGTTCACTATTGCATGGGTATTTTGATATTTATCAAATCTTCAAAAGCAATACATTCAAACAATATGCGATAATCTGACGCGGCCAGACGTGGAAACTTCTTAACGTGCTACTTCTAACAAATCTTTTTCTCTTGTTGTCTGTGTATTTAATTTTCTATTGTAATACGATTAATAATGGTATTTTTCGTTGGAAAAAGTGTGGTATCATAGAACAAAGCTTGTACACCCAAAAGAAGTGAAAATACCCCAAACCTTTACCACATTAAAGTAGAACCCCTTTGAGATAACAATAAAAAGTTGAGAAAACCAGGAATTTCAATGAAAATCCTCAATTTACAGTATTATTTGGCAGCTGTTGAGGCTTACATTTTCATTGAATCAACAACAAGTAACAATGCTAATTCTATCAAATAAATTACGATTAACCGATTTAAAAAATATAATCACGTTACTGTTGACGCAACGTCATACAATCCAGCAACGCATAGCAGCAAAGTACGACTTTCAGAGTGAAAGTGATAAACAAATCTTTATAAAAACAAAACCAACAAAACATACAAAATATTCTGCTGAGAAAAACTTCACACTGCATACGGCTGAGATGCTGTTGCATAGAATTGTTGAAAGAAAGTATTGCTGATGGTTTTAAATGATAAAGAATACTTAATTTAAAACTATCTGATATCCTATTGGTAATAAACGGTCAGTCAGTCGGGTACCAAAAATTATCCCTCAATATGTCATCCTTAGCATTATCAAAAGTTATCTTAAACTTTCTCCCTAAAATGAGCATAATCTTATGCTCGATTTTGTATCACAAAAACCTCTTTTGTAGAACCTCTCGTCGTTTTAAAGTATGGAACTGTCATTTGGTTAGTTTTGTTTTAAAGCTGTATTAAATTTAAGTTGCACTTCAATGCTAATAGAGTTAGTATGGTGCTTCCTTGTGTTGTTGCACTGTCCCTTGGATATCTTTTACATTTCCCATTGTAGGGTTTCCGTCTTGCGTACTTGGTAAAGCACTTATCATAAATTGAGTTAAACAGTTTAAACCTGTTAACAATGAGATAAAGGAAGAGCCTGGCCGATATGCCTCTTTTAACTCGTATCAGCCATGACACTATGTCTGCATCGAACGATGATGAGAGTTTCATTTACGTACCATAGAACGATACACATATTTTGTCCATTTTGTTTTATGCATTTAAAGTCTCACGTAACTGAGTCTTAAAAATCATAGGGACCGAACAACATAACAGTAGTATAGAAAATTCCTTAATTTTGTAACAAAAAAAAAACAACGATGATGCAATGATGTAGATGAACTAGTACGATTAGTAATCATAAATTATGAGTATATAAATTATAGGTAGGTTAATTTTTTTAGCTATTATTCCTCTAGCCTAGCCTCTAATACCTTTTGACAAAAATAGTCTGTTGTGGTCCTGGTCTTGGCTGTTGTTGAGGAAGCAGCTTCTTGCTCTCATCTCGTTTTCTAAGGAATAGCATTATAGGTAGGTTAATTTTTTAGCTATTATTCCTCTAGCCTAGCCTCTAATACCTTTTGACAAAAATAGTCTGTTGTGGTCCTGGTCTTGGCTGTTGTTGAGGAAGCAGCTTCTTGCTTGCATCTCGTTTTCTAAGGAATAGCATAGCACCGATAATGAGTAAAGCGATTTGAACGCCTACTACAACAGCTCCAGCTCCTAATACTGTAGATAAATTAATGCAAGTTGAAGATCTTTGTTGGTCAACTGGAGATCTGCTTTCAGTTGCAGGCATGTCCATGTCGTCGTCTTCAAAGGATTGTTGAGGACGATGTCTTTTGTAGTCGTCAGCAAAGTCTGGGGTGTCCTGAGACAATTTCCTGTCACGTTTCTTGTCAGCACCAAATCTGTCTGAAATATGGATGGATCTGACAAGCAACATTTCTTCCTGTGGAAGCACTTCGTTTCTCTCAGCTCCCAAGTCACGTCTGAAACGTGTGTCACTGAAGGTGCTAATAGTGTACGTGTACGGACTGTGAATGTCTTCAAGCTCATTTGAAATAGAATCGTCAAAGCTGCCATTGACTGATCTTCGTTTCCTTCTTCCAAGACTTGGAATTTCTTGGAACAATCCGCTTCCGTCCACAACCGGGCAAATTACAGGCTGACAAGTTGGCAAGCAAGGCGTGACGAGAGCTCTGAACTGAACGATTTCTGAAGTAGGGAACTTGAATGCATCAAAGTGTGCTACTAGTGCTTTCTGATCGTCTGAAGCTCTGTTTAATGCTCCCATAATACGCTGGTCAGTAGGGCAACCTTCTCCATCCAAAAGCATGATTTCAGATCCATCAACTCCGTCCATTGCGATAAGCTCTCGAACAAAAATGTCGTATGGGCTGTTGGGGTCAACAATTTCAAATCTGAGAGATAACGGATCTCCGACCTAAAATTATGCGTTCAAAAATACAAAACAAAAAATATTTCAGAAAACCTTCATTGATTATTGACCTTCGTAGGTTACACGAAGGTTGAAATGAAGAATATATGTTGACAGTGACAGCTCATTTGTTCAAGCAGCGTTCTCTCATTTATTTGCCACTTTCTTCCCACTTCATCATCATCACAAGTTCGTTCATCACTACGTGAATAACAGGTGCATAAGCCTACCTGAGCGGATCCAGTAGATTCGCCACGTCTATCGGTAACTCGCATAGCCACATTTGGTGAGTCCACAATACTTTCTTGGGTGATAGAGTGTTTAAGATCTGGCGAAACTCCAAGGTCAACTTCGTTGGAGACGGATTTATTGGTTAGATCGTACTGACACGCTACTGACAAGCCCATGTCAGATGCAGTAACGATTTGGTCATGATGCTGAAGAATCACCTAGATTTATTAGGATAAATAATAAAAGCATTTTAGCGTTTTAACATTTATCTCACGTCTGATCACTATTCTTTATCCTAAGTTGTTAGGAAAAAAAATCATCGATCCTGATTGTGACATGTGCTTGGCACTACTGATTATATAATTAGAGTGTTTAAACATTCGTGAAAGGTACCAAATTAAATCCTCCCCAGGCGCAATAAATGCATTTCGTTGGAGAAATTGAAGTTTCGTAATACCAGTGACATTGAAAAGCAGCACTCGCATAACTTGTATTTTGCGTCTGGTCAGTGCTAACGATGCAAAAAAATAAGAAGCTCAAGCCATATTCTTCAGTTAGTCATTCGTTCATAAAAGATCTTGATGAAAAAACACGAAACCGGTATTTTTACGCGTATCGAAAAGTTGTAGCAACAGCAGCAGCACAAACACCACATATCTTAATAATAGACGAGTAAACAGATGTAGATTCAAGAGATAATGGATCGTAATCAGAGAAAGGCAATTTATAAATCAACACAATTTGAATTCTGAGCATCAAACAGAGAATGTTCCATCACGCTGGCTGTATTTCATTACAAGTATTAATATTATTATATTCTACACTTTTTCCTCCTACTTGTAAATTTTTCTCCTAAACTCCCAAACTTGTTGTACGGCTTTCCTTTCAAAAATCTGGGTGAAGGAATAAAATGCAGTTTTATGACGATCCCTGTCTCGTTGCATAAACAGTTGTGATACAGCAAAGCATTTTTTACACATAAAAATGCACAAATTTGCTTTGATGTCAGGTACCGTGTTGCAGTCAAGTTGACGAGTTTTATAGTTCAACAGGTTCTCAAGGCAGATTAATATTTTATAAGAGTTTTTTTTGCGTAATGCATATATGTATGAATCGTTCCTTTGAAATTAGGCTTTGTTAAATTAATCCCCTTCATAACCGTCTTTATGAGATTGAAATTTGGTATTACCTCAGTTGAATATCTGCCCATAGCCTCGCGTTGCACACCACATTCCAAGTCGGTGTAGGGAAGACGAAGAGCGAATTCAAGAGAGTTTTGAACATCAAGTGCGCAGCTATTGGGGGCTCCCTTTGCGTATAAACTTTCCTTGGAATATTTTCGAGGTCCTTACAGTTGCAATCATGTCCCCGGCGCGACAGTCCACACTGACATTGTAGCAAGCAGAAAGTTCTTTAGTTGACGCATCAGGCACAGCAAGGAAAGGTTCCCGGATTTGAGTAAGCGTCAATGAGTTGTGGTGACTGAGCCGACAAACTTGAGCCCCTGTGGCGTTGTAGTCGTATGATTGACAGCGGAATGCAGTGTTTAAGCAGAGGTTCCTGTGCAAAATTTAAAAAAAATAGAATAAATTCTAAATGCACAGGAAAGATGATTTACCCAACATCTTCTGAAGTTGACATGGAGTGGATGGAAGATGCAAAGCCTCAACTTGATTGTACATGACCAGGTTTAATCATCAAACCTCTTGAGGTGAACGCTAGTCATGTAAATCTGATGTTAACGTATTTTGATAAAGTTTGGGTCGTGCTTAGCGTAGATTTCCGTTACCTGCTGAGTTTGATATTCATTTCTCTAATCCCACCCTGCAGCGGGTTATTTTAATCAATCACGGTTTTGCGGAGGGTTGTAATTAATATGTTTAATGAGAACGAGGAAACATGTTTAAGAATGGTTCTAACTCAAATACAAGCTACAACAATTGACATATATACTACTTTTCATATTTACTTTCGAAATGGGAAGAAAATGCATGTCAAAATGTCAGTTCTATTGGTTTTGCACTATAACCTTTGTTTGAAGGTCGTTTTCGTACTCAAAATGGGCAACCTTTTGGTTTCAATTTCGCGATATAAATGTGCATGCATATAAATATAGTAAAAACAATATACACAGTTGTAAATAGAAAAATTATACATTTTCAAGTGTATTTGTGTGAAATATCGTGTTCTATCACGCTACGAGGTAAATCCTCAAAATTGCAAGAATTTGCACTTAGGTAATAGTTTTATCTGATCATGAGATGCAACATGAAAACACAAGGTAGTATTTTTTCTTCGGTTGTTGGTTCTGTAACGGGATGTTCTACACCCCATGCACTATACTTTTTGTACTCATTATCAACCCATTGATCATGAATTCAGCTCTTGGTCAATGAATGTGGTCAGGTAACCCTGTAAAAAACTGATAATACGGTTCTACGTATTTTCACGGATTAAAAACAAAAAATGACGTATGTAGTTAAACATACATCTGTTACTGTGCAAAACCTAGTTTCAATTGTTCATCTTAAGACTACCGGCCCGACGTACTTTCCGACGATTTACTCTTATGTTTATTAGGATTTGTTGAAAGCATTGGGTTACGAAAAAAATACACGAATTGAATATAAATTAATTCCGCAACTTACTTGCAGTCTTGCTCCGTTGCAACTTCTTGGTAGACAGCATCAACAGTTTTTAAGATTTTTCCATCTAATGGCTTGAAATCGCAAAGTTTGGTTGGATCGCTCACACAATTGGATTCCATATAATCAGTGCCATTTTCAGCTTCCAGGGTGTTCAAAGATCCGATTGACATTCTGTCCATGTCTGATAACAAGCAGTCTCCAGTTGCTTTTATGTATGTGGCAGATCTGTTAATATAGAAATGATAGACAAATCAGCTTCCAGGGTGTTCAAAGATCCGATTGACATTCTGTCCATGTCTGATAACAAGCAGTCTCCAGTTGCTTTTATGTATGTGGCAGATCTGTTAATACAGAAATGACAGACAAATAAGAAACTAGTGCATATTACAATACGATTCACGACAATCATTTAAATTCATTATCGTATACGAATGCGAAGTGTTGAGTGTTGTCGAAAAAGAGCAACCTATAAAATGAAGAGGTTTCTGTTTTTGTTCAAAGAAAATTTTCAATTCCTCAGGTCTTTACTACAAGAAAAAACGATTATGATAGGCTTAGTCGCTATGCAGTTTGTGATCTCGTCTGACTTAAGAAACGAAATAAGCAAATGAAGTCGATTAGCGAGTTTCTGTTTTTGTTCAAAGAAAATTTTCAATTCCTCAGGTCTTTACTACATATTACTTCAAGAAAAAACTATTATGATAGGCTTAGTCGCTATGCAGTTTGTGATCTCGTCTGACTTAAGAAACGAAATAAGCAAATGAAGTCGATTAGCGGATGCTGTTACATTTCGCAAAGAAACCCGTTCGTTTCCACTTTGAAGCCATGGCTGCGTATTAGAATCGTTTTCCTACTTGTGTCTTATAAAATACGAGAATCAGAATTGATATGTAGGAGGAAGAATAGAACCAGACTATATCTCACGTAACGTATAATTGGTCACACATGATATTTTTTGTCCTTTTGCTATTGAGTGTGACAAGTCAAAACCAGCTCTGCTTTTATGTGCAGAATTGCAGAATGTTACATAAATGATGAATTGTTGCAAAAATGCGTGTTAGTAGTATAACTATTACAAACTTGAAGATAACGATCAAAAATGTCATTGGCCCCTATGTTTTTGCTCAGGTATTTTAGTTTCAAATTAGACATGCTTCAGTCGCAACTTGTACTGTTGATTTTTATGTGATTTNGATCAAAAATGTCATTGGCCCCTATGTTTTTGCTCAGGTATTTTAGTTTCAAATTAGACATGCTTCAGTCGCAACTTGTACTGTTGATTTTTATGTGATTTTAAAGATTCAGTAACAACAACAAAAATTTTTTGTCTGACTTCTGATTGATGACTGAACGATAGTTATTTTCAAACGTTTTTTTATGTTAACGAGGCTACTGTTAGGACGTGCATGCATATGTTGAAGTCATTTTATTCTTGTTTTTGTTATTCCCTTAATCATACTCTTTCAAGTACTGGAACGCATCGAGACGAATTAGGTGTTTGGCGAGTAGACAGGCAAGACGAAATGTTTATATTGTGTCTGTAACGAAACACTACTATAAAGTGCATAATACAAAGAACTATTTGAATTTGAATGATTTTAGACTGGTTTTGGGACTAATCAAACGACAAGAATTTCTGTGAGTCCAGTTATGAAATTTACTTCAAGTGAGTTTATGTTAAGCAGTCCTACTATGTATATACGTAATACGTAATCTATATTGGAGCTAAGAGTCCAAGCAGCATTACGGATACAAAACTATGACCAGCTTCGAAAACTGATTTGTCATGCTGTATGATGAAAGTTTTTATGATGTCACCAACTCAGCATACTTAAAAAGCTTTACAATGATGATTATGATTACCACTGATGCAATCATTAGTTTCACCGTTTCGCAGCACCTCGCGTCCATAATTGGCCGCAAATTTGGATGAATTATCTGCAAGAAAAGCCTCTACAACTGAGAAAATTGTTGTATGAAAACAATTGCTTGAATAATTATCTACAAATGAACATTGCGCTATATATTCATTTGTTTAAGTTAATAATTATACTTCTGTGAAATGTGATGAATAGGCTCTGATTAACTGAACAAACAAATATTGTCAGTTGGTGTGCGTGCCTAAATAATCGCTGCTAAACTATCCCTTCCCTGTCATATTATAGTACTTGTGAGCTTGCATTTATTTGTTTTTTGTTACACAAATTAATACACTCATTTTAGTCAAACAATATTTTCACTCAGGTACTTTGTGCGTCTTTTCCATTGTAGCAACAACGAATGTAAGTTTGTTTGAAACCTTCTGGCAGCCTAACTGAAAAATTTTAATCTTGGGAAGCTTCCGGTTTTAATAATTAGCTGTGTACGGTTTGTGGTCCTGAAAGGCAAATATTTCAAACCATGCTGACTTACATATTTAAGTGATTCGGGTCACCATTACTTTTTAGCTGTATGTTACTCTTGAAAGGATGTTATTTTGGCACTTGATGAGAATTTTTCCTCGTTATCATAAAGAATGAGTGTGAGTTTTTTTTTTGCATTTCTGAATACGCCAGAATAGAATACATATGTACACTTTTGGA
>JAAXOA010000701.1:0-20521 GCA_036561885.1 Salina celebensis
TCGTTCCACTCTAAACATTTATTTTTCAGAGAAAGTATCGTCAGCTTGAATACACTGCTTTCGCCACTAATAGTTAGCAGTGCTCAAGTATTTTTTTGTATAAGTTGAGAAATTCTAGTTCTCATAAAGGAGCAGAGAAAAAAAAACGGAATTGAGGGAGATGAGAGGACTACTATTTACACTTGCAGTTGGAGTGATGTTTGCATGCGAAGAAGAAGGCAAGAAGGTAGAGAGAAAGAGGAGAAACATAAACAGGCAAAATAAATGCTGCAGTTATTCTCGTAGAGAGGGATGTTTGTGGCATTCTACTTATTCCTTTTTCTTTCTTTTGACATTACTTGCCACCTTGCTGTAGCCACTAACATTTGAGGGAAATGGTTATAGCGTTGGTGATGGTGGTTCTTGTATTGTTGTTTCTAGAACTGCTACAATTTTGTCTAACTTTTTCGACGATTTCAATACCACTTTGTCTGGAAACTGGTGTGAATGCAGCGTGGATTAGTTGTTTCCTTTTTTCGGACTTCAACCCCTTTTTCTACTTTCTTGCAAAAAGTTGGGAAAGAAAGCAGCACAAAAATTGGTATGTTTTCTGTCAACTATTCCTTTCGTAGGGACTTCCAGATTTTACCCATTTTGTGTACCTTCATTGCTAAAATCTCCGAGAACATGTATGAAGTTTAAAAAAAGTTGTTATTTCTTTGCTAAACTAAAAACAATATCTACAGAGAAAATGAACAAAGATCAAGTGAAACTATGAAGCAACAGAAAAGTAAACTTATTTCTCTGTTTGTTTTGCTTTCAACAACTGCCAATAATAATTTCAGTTGACTCTTACAAAAATGTTGCTGATACGACGTACATACGATTGCTGCCTTGAATTCAGGGATAAAAGCACAAAGAACTGTTTCAAAAACTTGCAATACACGACATTTTGCGAGAATTACCGTAACACTGATACGTTAAAAAGAGGCATAAAAAATATTGAGGAAGGTCAAATGTTTAATGGTATAGTTCGTGAAAACAAAATCAATGAAGAAGTAAACAGACAAGCAGATGCAGCCCCAGAGTAACGATGATAGTTGTTCATAGCTATACCTCCCCTAAATTAAAAAATACCTAATGGTAAATTGGGCTTGAAACAAATATTTTGTTACAAGGTATTTCATACATAACTTAAGCTGGTTGGCCATTATGCGTATAGTTTAAAACCAAAGTTACTGCGGACGAAAGTCTCCAGTTTATGAATGTACTCAATCAAAAACCAATTTCCAAAATTTGGTTGGCTATGAAATCATCTTTTGTGAAACGTCATTCGGGGTGAAAACGAAATTAATTGTTTCTGCTACATGTAAAGTACACACTATTTGAGATATGTTGAAACGGAAGCTGGAGCCAGATGAACTAGCCAATTTTGAGAATGTTTGTAACCATTTAATTCAGTTTACCCGTTTCCTACTTCATAAAATTGACGAGTTTTCGCCGTCCAAGAGATAATACACAATACAAAAAGTTAGTACCGGGACTACTTCCTTTCATTTTCAAACTAACCAATGATTTCCTTCTAAATGGAGACTATTAAATTTGCAATCAACTTCGTGTTCTTATGAATCCGGCCTTATGTAGGTTTTCCTTGGATATTGAATTTCGCATGTTTTGCTAACAGTCTTAGCTACAATACTTACGTACAGGAACTCCTCAATTTTTCACTGACGCAAAACAGTCACTATATGGACGATTTTCCAACATGTATAAGCTATTTTTGTAGGGTTTAACATTTCCCGTCAACATTTATTAAGGATATACTCAAATCTGAAGTCCACAGAGGGTAAGGTGTAATGTATTTTAAACACTAAAACCTTGTATGAATATAGTTAAACCACATTTAACAGCGCTACGTGGCAGTGTGGCACATGCTAATGAGATGATGACTTTGCAAAACGAGGGGCTATTAAATATACACATATTTTATTATCTTAGTTGCCAAGAAGAGTACTTACGCAAGCAATCATTCTAGAAGTTAAAGGAGGCGCAAAAAGTAGCGTAGAAAATATAAGGATAATAAAATTACGTAGATAGAAGCTCCCCAAAAGATAATAAAAAGTGAAAAGAAAGTTGCTGTGAAACAATAACCAGCGTGTTCCCACTACAACAACTTTCACTGTCCACAAAGGAGAATAAAAGGCCCGAAAAATGGAGATGGTTTCTCCACAAAAAACGTACATACATAATATGTACGTACTAGGAGGAACCCTACACAAAATTGTCACTTATCTCTTGGCTTATCTGTAGGAGTAGTTTTTTTTCTCATGTCAGTTTTCTCTGCTAAAAGTCTAATTCCAAACCCCAGATTGTATGTTGTATGAGATTTTTTGGAAAGAACTGTAATGATAATATTGTACCAAGTTTTATTATTTTGGTAGCTGCAAGTTTCAGGGAAGTCATACGTAAAAACGAGACAAATTGTTTGTATAAGCGAAACCAATTAAAAGAAGTCGGGGTATTCACTGTTTACTGAAAAAAGAACTCGACAGATTCTAAATTACAAATGTAAACACTTGAGTGACTTCACTATTTACTGCAAGGATTGAAGTACTATTGAAAAGGATGTTAGATATGAGGTACAAACAGAATCTGGAGGCTTGGGTTTTTTATTTTATAGGATCAATCCTGAAGATGGTTGAACTACAAAGAGGATTAAAAATATATACGACAATTTATTCTTTGCCTTTTACAGTTTCTGTAGTAACGTGTTTCTAGTTATGCAGGCTCCCATTTTGATGTAGTAAGCGTATTAAGACGTATGATTTGTGTGAACTCTGCAAGGTTTTTGGTGCACCAACCAGCCAATCTCTCCCCGGTTTGGATTTGAAACAAGAACAATTTTGACTAATACCAAACAAGCTTAAAGTAGGACTAAGCTGCTTGGAGAGGTTCCTGGATGAGTATCATTTTGTGCTGGAATTGCATTACTCCGCATCAAGAAAAGTCTCATTTCTATTTGTGACAATAACAAGGTTCTGTCTGCAAAATTTGATTGCTAAAATGATAGAATTAAAACTCCTTGATGTTGAAGCTTTTACAGCAGTTTGTTTTCAGAGATTATTGCTGCTCTAGCGAGAAAATGTCCGAGTTTTAGACAACTGGTAACCTTGGGAAAGGACTGCATTCAGGATTTTAACTAACTGTTGTAAATATTCAATGTAAATGTAAATTCTAGGAAAGAATCTTTTGTGGTAAGATGAACAATATGTTATGCATATTAGACGGAAATTGGAATATCCCCAGAATATTTGGAATATTATACACTTATTTTGCTCTGGAAAGAAAGGAAACGGGCAGTTAAGAAGCAAGAAAACTGTTAACTGAAGTGTATGTCTCAGAAGAAAATCATATTTAATCATCAATGTCTTGGATTTACACGCAAATCTGTGACAGATTTCATTAACTGTATTTAATTTATTACGCCCGCTCTCGCTTTACTTTCCATGAGATTTAGAAACTTAGCAGAACATCAGCCAGCTCATATTCTTTCATATATTTTTTAATTTGCTTAATTGAAATCTTCCTAAAGTTACGAGTTGCCGTTCAAATTACTCGGATATTACCACTTCAGTATGACAGACTACACTGGAAGTAAAGAGTTTCTTGCAAATAGTTGGTAGCTTGAGTGGCTCTCTCCAAAAGTATTCTTCCTAATGGTTATCCAGAAAACTGGTAATTAGCAGAATAAAACCAAACCAAGCTCTACTGTCATTTGTATTGTAGTCATTAGTGCTCATCTAGAAAACCATGCTATTTGTCAGACAAAAAGCAAAGAGGAAAAAAAACCATATACATTCAAATAGCTTTTTACTACCACCATCAACTTCATTTATTCACTTAATTATGCCACTATTCCAGATATAAAACATTTTCTATTTCGTTTTTTGTCAGCCGCAAAGCCATTTCTTCTCTATATACTTCTTTACTCTCTTCATTTGTCATGGACCCGTGCTTTAAATACATTCCAGGAAAAGTTGCGACCTGCTGCTGTGCTTTTTCCCATATATTGTAGACTTTTTTTTCACAAAAATGCAATTCAAACGGAACAATAGTCTTTTGATGTTGAAAGAAAAAAAATGGCGGAGCAAGAGTTTAGAAATTTGTTCTGAATAGTACAGATTATAAAGACATCGCCGAAAGACATTAGTCAGCTAAAACCTGGGCTCTATTCATGCAAAAAAGAGAAAAAAAAGTACGTTCTTTATGACAAAAATTGGGCTCGTCACAGGTAATTTATGGTATTTTCTGAAAAAAGGAATATGGGAGATATCATGCGCAAAGCTATTTTTCACTCTCTCTTGTCAGTCAACACCACCACCCGCAGAAATTTCGGTTTAGTAAAGACAAAATATAGAAACTACCAATTTCCAAAGAGACAACAGAAAAGAGATGGAGAGGAAAAGTTTCGAAGCTAAAATATATGAAATGGACCGGGCCATATGTATTTTTATTTTCAATCCGAAATTTCATTTTCCTGAGTGTAAAGTTAATCCCGGATTGGTAGAAAATGCGTATCCTATTTCATCAGTTTTATCTAACCTTTCCGGTTTTATGGCTAGGAAATATTTCCGACGACAGAGAGATGGACATGTGTGAAAGGATATGAATATAAAAAACCAGAAAAATCTAGTTTTACCCTTGCGATTTTGACGTTTACGGACATCCATGACGATAAACAGGTAAGCCTACCAATAAACCATATCAAATATTAGTTTTCCTACACTACACAGAACCCATTGATGTGGCGAAAGCAACTTGCAACGGCTAAACTTCCTTTTCGCTATTTGGATAGTGTGGTGGAAAAACCATTGGACCGGAGGCTACGGGAGCTTACGAAGAAGGCTTGAAAAAGTCAATCCAGTCCCTCAGTCATGATGAAAACAGTGCTTCCATCTTTTCTTCATGAATTTAATGTAAACGGGATGTTAAAGAACTAATGAAAGTAAAAGCTGTCCCTGTTTTCAGTGCAACTTGCAAGAACAGGGGGCGCTTGCGAGACATTTGGAACATTTGGTTTTCTCTCTACTTTCACTTTGGTTTACTACACGGAGTATGGTTCAAGTTTCCCCAGTTCAATACTGACTGAGACGTTCCGTGTTGGATAGCATCTTGTTAATGTTCTCTATCCAATCTCTTTCGCACACGACGTTGCAAATGCTCCAGTTCAAATTTTATTAGTCTGTTCTCACAAGAATATTTTTGCCAGTATAAAGGCACATTGATTGAACATTTTTATTTAAAACACACTGAAATGTTTTCGTATTGTCACGGTCATGACATGACTGCATAACAGTTTTACGTGGGATTAGAATCCGTTTTTTTTTCTGCTGCATGACAATTTTAGAAGGTTGAAGGTACTGAACGTTGCAGTTTTGTAAATGTGTAAAGTTGTAGTTTAAAGTAATAATGCTTAAAGATATAAATTTTATTAGTCTGTTCTCACAAGTATATTTTTGCCAGTATAAAGGCACATTGATTGAACATTTTTATTTAAAACACACTGAAATGTTTTCGTATTGTCACGGTCATGACTGCATAACTGTTTTACGAGGGATTAGAATCCGTTCTTTTTTCTGCTGCATGACAATTTTAGAAGGTACTGAACGTTGCAGTTTTGTAAATGTGTAAAGTTGTAGTTTAAAGTAATAATGCTTAAAGATTAGTATTCAATTTGTAGGTATTACTGTGCCTGCAGAATATTTACATACTTTTAATTTGATCAAAATAATCGTCAAATAGTTCAGAGCTAACGAAGACATTCGTATGCATCTGCATCTAATGTAAAATATTCTTGCAAAATTTCCACTATCAAACTAAATGGAACTGAAAATCCAAACAAAATATTCATGAGAAAGCGACTCGAAGTTGGACCTCAACTGGGTTCCCACTGACATTCAGGAAGTTGAAGTATTCAGCTCAAGATAAAATCAATTCAGCAAGAGTGCAGGCAAAGCTCAAGCATAGGAACTTGAGATTCTGCTTTGACTGCCCCGAAATGAAACTGTTCTCTGTACAACCCACAACGAATCAGAGTTGAGATTGAGATCTTGTTCTGTTTTGAACGAAAAATAAAATCTAATAAACGTTTGTATTCTTAATACACAGTTTTTTATTGATCATCCTCATGATATCCAGCTATCGAACCCGGATCTTTGATCCAATTGGAAACCACAGTTTTTGATATTTTATATATAATTTTAGTCTTCCATAGTTTCTTTTCTAAACAAAAATTAAGCATTTAGAGAGAGTTCCATTTCTGTTTCCGCATTGTGAGCTAGCAATGACAGAAATATGTCAGTTACTAAACGATCATGACTTCCATTCAGTAAATTCTAAAAGTGCACCGAAAAGAAGAAAACTGTGAAAAGAAACATTTAAAAAATACTTGCCGGTTTGAGTGTGACTGGAAGGTATCTGTATCGGGTTCGCTGACGGCCTCTGTTAAAGTTGCTTGACATTGTCCCCTCTTTCCGTTTCCCTTGGGTTTAGTTCCAGAAGATAAAAATGGTTGTGCGTTGCAAGGCAAACAGGCAGTCTGTTCGTTACTCCACGCAGTGGTAAAAAGTATGGAAAATAGCCGAATTTCGGGCTTTGACGTAACTCCGACTATCTCATTTATGTTTATTTATATCCACAATACTCCTTTTGTTATGGCGTCAACCCGTTTGAATTGGTATCATGAACAAGGCGTTTTTTTACACCGGAAAAATCGGTTAACTGGTGCATCCCAAATTGTAATGCTGGTAAGAGGAGAGTAGAAAAAATCATGATGATGATGATAGTGACGGAATCAGACAAGACTTTATTGGATTAGCGAGCAGTTTCTTTGGCACATAATAAAACTTTGGTTCTATGGTTAACTGTAATGTCACGTTACTCTTGCTGCATTGTCGAAACGCAGTATTCTTTGTAAAAAAACTGACAATGAAGCACATCGTGTGCGTACATGACCCATTCTTTCCAAATTCATTTTGAAGATAACGTTAATGTTTGAGAATGAGGAAACTATGTATTTAAAAATGTCATTTACTACTGAACAACAACAAGGTATAACAGGTAAGGATGGGAAAAAAGAATACGTTGGATAATTTAACAAGAATGAAGCAACATTAGAAGTTTACGGAGAAAATATTATGGCATACCACTTTCTATTTTCAACGATACACCACCTACTTTCAGCTTTCTTTTGGGACCGATTATTACTTCCCTTTTGGTTCGTAGATAAAACGAGAAGGAAATGAGAATTGGTACATTCATTTTAGTTAGTGACATGTTAATAATACATTTAAGAGGTCATTACTACTAGGTATAGCAAACCACTGTGCCTATAATATAGTATATGCAATATGGATGTCTTTTCCTTTACTCCATCTAATTGCATTCTGTCCAGGTTAATACACACGACACTGTAACGGCATGGTAGTGTTAGTTTGAAGTATTTATGATGCTGAAACTGATAATGATTGGTTGGAGACAATAAAATTGTCAAATTATGTCCCTCCATGATTATTGTAAGTGTAACAATAAAGACACGTATATCTTTTGAGTTTATAACATATACTGAAGTTGCATACTAGAGTATTGGTGGCTACTATAGGAAATATGATCAAAATTGGCGGAAAGGATATCAGAAAACTGAAACATTACAAACACACAATCAAATATGTCAACTCATCACAAGTTAAGAATGTACTATGCATTATAAAAACTATTCTTTGCACAACTTTCCACCCCAAGCATTTAATTCTTTAAAAAGAATCTAACGAGAGAATCTCAAAATATTGAATTCTCAGCCATAGTATTCAGTTCATCAGTGAAATCTATTCTTAAGCACATACAACTGTGTATTCCTGGTTCGCGAGAGCTTGACATTTGAAATACATAGGCACCAGAGGAATACATCGTCTAAAACTTATTTCATCGCCATTGCTACATCAAATCTACATAATCTCAATTAGTGTATTCCACAGCGAAAAAACGAAAAGAAAATTTTACGCTTTAAGACTTCTGACATGAATTTTACCTTGCATATGGCTTAAGTATCCATTAAAACCTTGTTTTGCTAATTTATCAAAGTAGAGGCCTTAGAATCGCATACGACGCGAATAATGAATTAACGTGAACCCTTCTTGCTATTTTGAGCGTGATGAAATAAAAAAAATACCTTACTTTATTAAAATGTTTTAAACCCAGGTGGTAGATTTTTATGAAAATAATTACAAAGGGAAGGTGCTACACTTCATGAAAATAATGTTCCTTTCTCCGAAACGTTTCCGTAGAAAACTAAAGCTTTCAATATTTGATATTGCGAAACCTTTTACTTTTTAGCATGATTTTTCTGTATGGACATATCAGGCTTTTTGCATGGCAAACTGTACTCGTTATTTTTGCAGGAAGTTTAGGTAATGGTTGGACCGTCACGTGAAAGTAATATTTCATAAGCGCTTCACTCTCGCATACACTATAGGTCACCATATCAAAACTTGTGTGATGCAAAATTCAGCAGCGAAATGAACAAGATACTAAATTTTCTCTAGTATAATCCCAACAAACTACTTCCAACCTTATTTTCGTAGTCAATTCTTCCAAAATCATTAACCGGTAAAGGTAAACATATTGCCCACTTTGTGTGCTTCCTACGAATTCATCTTGGCAGTTTGAGATTTGCACCCACTGGTGGTAATCACTAGAAGGTGGTATGTGGTTAATGAAGATAGCCTACAAAGCCCTTACCACTTTATCTATTTGCGAAATCTTAATTTGCACTTAATGGTTATGTGAACCAATTAGTAGGGCTGCTATTTTTAGGCATTCCAACACGTTCTACAAACAACGTATCGTGAAGGAGCAGACTATAAAATTTGCTGTCATTGGACAAAATTAAACTTACAATGATTTTTCTGATAGTGTTTTCCATTTCATCCCATCCCAATATTACAACTTCAGTGAGGAGATGCTACCAAAACCATAATATGTGATAGATTCATTCCACGCTTCCTTACATCTTGATTTCTGTTTAATAGTACGGTATCTTTAGAGCTGCCGTTGAAAAAAAAATCATATGGCACAATCAGGACAATACATATTTTGTGTTACGTCCATTGAGTTTTAAAATACAAAAGGCGTGGAAAATTTCTTTTACTTCAAATTTGGTAGGATCCGTCACTTAAGTTACAAATTTTCTAAACCCACTCAAATTTAACACTGAGATAGATTTACGGAAGTCGTCATCAACATCTCCAAAGATTTTGTTTTCATATATTATGAACTTCATACCTGGCTTATCCTCTTACATACAAACGATGAAGCCGAACCCCTGGTGTTTTACCAGTGAGTGAAAAACATGACTCTTTTGTGTCATTTTGTCTCGGGAATTGTGACGTGAATGCTAGTACAGGAACATTTCATCTAATGAAATTGAACTGCCTGGAACAGAAGACACGAAGACAGCAACATGAAAACAGGAGAGATTTATGAATGAAGATAAATAAGGGCCACAAATACGATCAGCTCTAACCCTAGCTGAGCTCGAAGTGTTGTAAATGCATGACTCTGATATCTCATACATCAAGGTGCCTTATTATGAAACCTCTACACTGACATCAATCAGTTGCAGTGAAATTATAAGCAAAGACCTTCGTTAGGAATTGTATAAGGAAGTACAAAATACTAACAATGCAGCCAACTTCATTGTGGTGTTACACTAACAATAGAAAGTCAGAAATTGACAGCCTAGTGTACTGCAACATTTACCATATCTTTCCGTATGCGCCAACACTTAAAAACGAACAGAGCTGCAATTTAGCGCTATGAAATTTTTATTAATTTTGTTTTTAACGAACCGGTTCTAATAGCATGATAAAAACCATACCACAAGCAGGACAAGTGACAAGTTATTTTGGGGTTGAATCACTCTGTACTCTTTGTAGTTTTTAATTGTCAGCAATGACACGCTCAAAATTAACGAGAAATTTATACCTTACTGGAGGGTTTGTTGTTGTCACTTCCTGTACAAAGGATATTTTACGATTAAAGCGAAAACCAAGGAAGCGGATGTTTCATAATAGAGGCATAAGAATACACTGACATATTGATATAAATTATAAATGGGTAATGGGATAGTGTAAATTCTGCAATACCCGTCTACAAACTGTATGCACGCAAAGGAAGCGAAAGGGTAAGCTTCTACGGAGTCGCTGTTTCCCCTCTTTTCCCAGAGGCCTGCTTTGCATTAAAGCTATATTTCTACGAATTTGTTGCTGATGACGGAATAACAATTGAAGTACAGGTGAAACGTAAATATGGCAAGGGTGTGAAAGTGAAAATCCTTCAAAATTCGTGGATTGAAAATGATGTGTGGTTTCAAAGCGAAGGGTTTGGCCATTTAATGAATAAAAGCTGTTAAGCTTATAGTAACGAAGCTGGGATCGTCCTCAACAGTTAAATTAAAAGAATGAAAGAAAATGGTTAACATTAAGACCCAGTGCGTAAATAAGGGTTGAATTGAAAATGAATTGTTTTAAAGGCAAAGTTTCCAATGATACAGTGTCATATCATAAACTACATTTCATTCACAAATTTGGTATTTAGTTAGTTGCTTTATCGATTACTTCAATTCAGCACTCTTCAATCACCTGTAATGTGACATCACAGGTGACGAAAGTTGGTGCCGGTCAGACACCTTCAAAGTTGACTTGAAGTTGAAAGTTTACACCTGAAAATCACTAGAGATCTTCCCCTTGGCCTAAGACATCGCCCTACCAAGTTTGGTCAAAATCGACGCAGTCGTTTTCCCTGTAGAGCACATACGGACATACATACAAAGCTATCGATTTCATGACTTCCTCAACAAAATTCAGCTTCGTAATAAATTATTCTTCATTTGAGACTGAATATGATATGCAAGCGTGCAATGGACTAATATTTTCGTCTCTGCTTTATGAACTAACCCAAGTTTGGTCTAATAAACTGTTTCCATTTACGCTCATTCAACTGAGGGCCTATTGGTTATTCGTTATTCCTATGTTTGGGTTTTGGTGTAGACTAGCTAATGATGATAATATTAAAAAACGTATGGATTACTTTCGTTAGTAAACTTTTACACATAGACAGTGCGAAGCAACTGTTAGTTTCTAAATCATATATATTAATTGAGTAATGTAATGAAGCCTCCTTTTTTCAATAGTTACCACTCAGCTACAAGTTGACGCGTAATTCTGGGATTGCAGAAAAGTGGATAATTTTGGGAAATCGGTGGGGTTGACCACTTTTTAATTTTTGGGACGGCAAAAATGGGCGTAATTTTGGTAGATCGGGGGGGGGGGTTGCCTACAGTCCGCGACACAGTCATGTAGTGGGTGGAGCAGCCGAAGGCTGCGACACAGTCATGCAGTGGGCGGAGCAGCCGAAGGCTGCGACACAGTCATGCAGTGGGTGGAGCAGCCGAAGGCTGCGAAACTGTCGTTTAGGGTAAGTGGAGTAGCCAAAGACTGCGACACAGTGACAGTCATATGCGGGGGGAGGGTGGGGTGGTAATGATCAACTACTTTGACATTTGTGAATGGTTGCCCTTTAAACATGCACCCGTCGTGAGACGGGTGGCGCTGCTGGTGTATATGTAAGAAGCTAATGTGTCCCTAATCCGATACAAAATTCGCTTCTCATGGAGTCATTGAAAAGATTGCATTTAAATGAAGTATAATACACTTCACGCGTCGTGCAAAGTGGATATCCGCCAAATTTCAAAAATGAAACGAAAATGGCAATACGGTTAAGTTATTTGAACGATACCAAGTCATCAATCATTTTTCTTCCTTGTCTCAAACTAGAAGAGATAAACACTGAAAGTGCGCCTCTAGTAAGCTGATACATCAGCCTAATATGGCATTGGCATTGACGAAACTGAAAATGAATGATGTACCTATGCATTATGCATATGTACATTAAATTCCATATTACAAATGTTACTCAAATATAGGATTCTTTTCAATTTATATTGGAGAGCCACTCTGTTGAAAAGTGTGTCACGCAGAATGTCGTTAACGGAATTGCGCATCATTGATAAGTAAGAGTTTCTGAATATCACACAAGCGGAAATAAGGGTCTGCCTCTTTCTTATTGATTAAATTTGTTTCCTTCACTAGCTGATGAATTCTTGGACGCACGAAAACATCTTATATCATTTCCCTCCTTGCAACACCTTCAACTCTATCAGAATTTACTGGTAAAAAAAGAAAAGGGGCGTTGTGCGCTCGTTTCGTGTTTCTGGCTAGTTAAGAATCCCTCCTATCTATATCACCTATTCAAACAAACACTTAAGAAGAAACAGTAAGGAAACTTAATGCGTACTATATTGCCGAAGAAACCGTTCTGAAATCCTATAAGCATGCAAATTATATGCATAGATGTCGTAAAGAACACATGCATTTATCCCCAGAATAGCCCAGTAAGTTAACATCAGTTAACAGTATCAGTATGGAAAAGTTTGGAGTCCGCCTTAAACCCATGTCTATTTTCAGACTATTTAATATTTAATGGGTTGGTCTTTGCTGATTTTATCTAGAGACTCGTCAACGACTCACGCGGATCAGCTACTGTTTTGCAAAGATTTCCTGAAGTGAATCCAAGCTTTCCAACTGTACGCAGGTTTTGGATTTCGTTGCATATAAAATTTATGGTAACAAGGGTGAACATTCATTCAAATCGCCTGATACTTCGATTTATTAGTTTAGCCCGGTGCAGTTGAACGGTTGAAGTATTACCGAGCATTATACACTCCGCAGAGTCTTAACGTTTCTTCCGTGCCTAACGGTTGTATTCAGAAAGTTTTCCTCGTGCACAGACATTCCGTTAGTAACTACTGGACGCAGTTGAACAAAGATGATTATAAATCATTGTAGGTAGTTTGAATATAATATAATAATGAACTGCTACCACATTCATTCCTTTCTAACTTGTAGATGAGTTGGTCACCAAGTATACACTGAGAATGACCTCGATTGGCACTCACAAGAATCCTAGTAGTAATCTTTATTCTGCGTTAACCTGGATTCCATTCGGGAAAGTCATTCATTTACTGTCAGTGGTAAAATGGTGCTTTAATATTTAATGAGCACGTGCTTTATGAAAATCATTGAGCCTTGCTTTACGAGTAAGTTTTTTTGATAGGAAAATGTCTCTTACCAATCATGCCTCGTTTTGTAAGCGTGTATTTTATGATCGCTACTAGTTAATGGGTAAAAGTTCTTGGAATTTTGTGGATACAAAAATCATGCTATCAACAGCATGGAAAGAGGTCAAACAAAATCACATACGAGAAGGAAATAAGGACAAGAAAATTGAATCTATGTGTTAGAACAGAAAATCATGATGAGGGTTGTATACCAAACAAGTCATTTTCATTCCCGATCAATTTCAGCCGTGTTTTGTGCTCTTGTGAAAGCGATGAGCCAGGAAAGGATGTCTCGCGTTGGCGCTTCGGAGTGATCTCATCTTCCATGTTGTACATTCTTAGCGGAACGACCTTCTCCAACATTGGGCAACACGATTCATTTTTTTTTCTTCTAAAGATTATACCCAATGCCAAATTTCAACACGTTTTGATCTGTTTCAAAACTACCCGGTGATGAATGGGCACACAAACCTGAAGGTGAAGTTTTCCTCTTCTACTATCATTACTCCATTTTTCTTCGCGTTCGTGGAGTCGAGTCACGTATTAGGTAACATGTCTGTTTCTCTACTCTCTACAGATCGGGTGCCCTGGTCAAACTCAGCAAACTGTAAGGATGTTATTATATCGAAATGCAACAACTGTACTAGTTAGGCATTGGAAAAGTTGTTTGCTCTGACGAATTGGTTTCCGACCGAATCAAACATCCGATTGGGAATACCTATGATTATCTATATCCCACTTTCTTAATCATCACGGCTGTCCAAGGCCATAACTCGACACACAAATGTCTGACTGTTCGATGCTTTTACCGAGTGTCAAGTACTGTCATTTGCAGTGTCGTTGGGTTTGTCATTACAACTTTCGATTTCAGCAATTTCTCGAATTGGAACACTATAATCTCCAATCCTGTCACCTATTGATTTGCGTCAGAGATTTAGTAGCATCCTATGTGGTTGAGTCTAATCTGAGTCTAAAAATGTACTACCAGATAATTATGTCCAGACACAAGAGGGAAAAGTAAAAGCAGGTTGGATCCGGATTCCAACCCAGTAGATTTGATATATTTTGTATTAAGTCTTCCACGAACTCTATTAAGGATTAATGAGTGCGAAAAATCCAACAGCTTTTCAATTTCATCGAAATAATTTGGTCCCTAGGGTGTGAAGTTTCAAGACATAATCCTCTCACCTCATGAGACAGCCAGGAGTTGTCAATAAACTAATTATTGTTAAAAACAAAGAAAGACAGTGAAACTATCGCGCCTGCTTTTGTAAATGTGCACTCTCATCGGTTTCCTACTTTTAACAAATAAAACACTCCCTGCTGCAGTCTGTCTCCAGGATTGATTGAGCAACAAAACGTCTAGGTCAATTTATCGCCACTACGAACAAAGAGAAAGTTATCCGTGTTTCAATGAAAGGATTATTGTGTCTACACCTTCCTCTATTTATCAATGGACTGAGTGTTTGTCCATTTACTTATCTACGTATCGTAAACCGAAAAACTGTTTGAAGCAAAAACGGTATTGATCAAGTTGATTTTGTTTCCACATTAAACATCTTTTAGCACAAGGCCTTCCACGAAAGACAAGAGGAAGAATACTGTTATAGTATTTGATTGGAGGCGTGTAAACGTGTATTTTTTTCTCTTCATAGAAAAACGCTAAGAAAATCTTGCAAAATTAGGGAGACAAGTGATGCTGGCAATTCAGAGCCTGCTACTTTCTGAGCTCTCTTATTTTTCACGGCTCTTCTCTTTACAAGCTGCTACTTACGACACAGTCACGTTGATGGAGGAATTATTTAGCAGAAGATCTAGCGAATAAATTTCACCCATTCCATTAGTAGACATCCTTTGCGTCCTCTTTTAACACAGAACGAGTTTGTGTATCTTTGAAGTGATGTTAAGATGCATAAGAGTTTTTTTTTCGGATTTCCATCACTTTGGAGCAGCATTATCCTGATACTATCTAATTTCTCAATGGATAATTTGATTTAGACTGAAGATCTGTGTTGATTCATTCAATTTGAGCTTAGGAGCTAGAGATATAGAATTGAATATAGAGGCATTTGGTCATTTATTGATTAACAAGATGACGATAAAGTCTTCCAAGGTTCCTCTATTTATGTTATAACGGCCTTTTCTATGAAACAGTGCGGGGAGGGATCATATAGCCATCAAAGTATGTATGAAATAATCAAACTTAATCTTTTTTGTCGTGTTCAATCCGTCGCGTTGAAACGTAGTTTGCGAGTGGAACAGTATTTCAAGTGATATACTGGAGATTTTTGTAAGCTATTACAAACTTTTACGAACTCAAGAAATTTCATGGTTCAGAAAACAGCTAGATTGCCACATCCTATTGAAGCTAGCTGTGGTCACTCGGTATATTGTTAAGGTCTACTAACATGATACAATGAAGCGATTTCAGGAAGATTCGGATGTCTACGTGGAGACGGTGAAATATTGTGTTACTAGAGAATAGATAAACATATTTTTACACTTGGTTGAATTGATTTTATGACAAAATCGTACAATTTTAGAGCCTGTTAAGCTACCGTAGGGATATTGGTGTCGCTTGTGCTGTTCACTGCAATCACAAATTTTAATGATGCAGTTTGTTTTAGTCGCTATATGTTGTTAATACCCTCATTTCAAAAGTACTAAACGGAATTTTACGATCCTGCAAAACTATTAATGTGGTTTCTTCATCATATTCTCATATGTGGTTGCCCTATGAAGCATTT
This sequence comes from Salina celebensis, assembly GCA_036561885.1. Taxonomy (NCBI): domain Eukaryota; kingdom Metazoa; phylum Arthropoda; class Collembola; order Entomobryomorpha; family Paronellidae; genus Salina; species Salina celebensis. The sequence continues at coordinate 15,961 of JAAXOA010000701.1, forward strand.
GTTATTGCATAGTAGCTACTACAATGGGTCTATTAAATGGACAATGTTATAGGGTCATTTCAAAATAATTACTACAACGGTACAGAATGGACACGCATAAAGCTGATAACAACCTTCTGCCTCCCATGAATTTCGTTTTCATCAGAAAAGCAGCCAAATTGAATCCAAAATCATATACTCGTGCATTAAATTTGGAAACAGAACTAATAAAAGGTCCATTTCGACTATAGCCTGTACAACAGGAAGATTTCTACCAACCGCATATTATTATGACACCGCAGTTGTAAACTTGTGTAACTTGGTTACATGTAAAAGTTACAAGGCAGACAAAACGCATAGGGCAATCCTGTACCTCTCAAAGGTATTTTTTTCTGACCAAGCCCTCACGTCAACTTTCCCCATTCCACTCTTTTGCAATGAAATAGCCACAATCCTTAGAAGAGAAAGGAAAAAAGAGCAAATTATTGGTAGTATTCAACCCTTCTGGTACCAAATCCAAGCTGTGTACAAAGAGTAGCTGTGTCAGTTGCGGCCGACAGTTTTTGAATGACGTGCACACACGCCGCTTGTTCAACGCAAGGTGTACCAAATAGCTATCATGGCATGTGCAATCTTTTTTTTTACTTCAAATCTGTGAATCTGTTAGGGGTTCAGTTTCCTCTGATCTTGGTTACTAAGACTTTCATGAGAGAAAGCACAGGGCTTGAAAACAAACATTCCAAGGTTTTCTAGCTTTCCTTAACAAGCTTGCATGTTTCTTTTTCTCTTGCAATTCGTCACTTTGCCTTTCTTATCATTATTCAAGCGGCATTTTCCACAACACTCCGAGAAAGAAAAACTTGTTCAGCTATATTGGAATACACACGTTATATGATACTCCAAAGAAGGAAGAGTTCCGTCATAAACAAAACTTCCTCTGTGATTTCAATCCTGCTTGATAACTAAAACTAGCCAACAAAGTGAGCACATGGATATTTCCGGATTTTATATGTATTATGTTATTACAAACAACATTCTGAAACAACGGCAAATGAAAAGTCATTATGGATAATATCCTGTTACGCAAAATGCAAGCATTTNAAACTAGCCAACAAAGTGAGCACATGGATATTTCCGGATTTTATATGTATTATGTTATTACAAACAACATTCTGAAACAACGGCAAATGAAAAGTCATTATGGATAATATCCTGTTACGCAAAATGCAAGCATTTGTTCTTGTTGGAACTTTCATTTAGTAGTCAGTGTGGACCTTTGTCTCTAAATGATTCTGTCTACTGTATACATTATAAAGAACGAATTACAACGTTTGAACAAAGTTTTCTGTCTCACCTTAGCTAATCCGATTACCAAACATGTAAAACCATGAGGGGCTAGTTTCCAACCGGATTTTATTTAAAGAATAAATAACCAATGTTGGGTTTTCAGTAAACGAATAAAGCTTCCTTCCTAAACGAACCAATGCTTGGTGGTTTGTGCATATTGTTTTCATGGCTGTTATTATATTGGGTAATTGTACAGGATACTTTTCTACATTACGTTTACGAAGTATTTTTAAAACGCACCAGCTGCAAGCACAGCCCTTGCCGCCAGATTTTTGTATGTGGATTTTGTTTCTTCTTTAATGACATATCCTTAAATCTTCTTTTTTTTCCTTCTGCAACATCCCCAACCTACTAAGCACTGGGAATTTCCGCTACCTTTTTTGTTGGTTCCACAGGAAAATTATATTTTAAACGAGTTCATTTAATTTAGCGGACATTGTTCATCATTCTGATCATCATCATTTTCTCTCTCTATTTTCAGTAAACTGCATGAGAGAGTGGGGCTACAAGGAAAAATTGAATGGATTAATGTCTCCCACCGTAAAAACGAGTTTTTTTTTACTCTTGATAGTTCCATTCGACAAAAAAAAATCCCCACAGTTTATTCTTGTACAGTTTTATCGTACTTTAAGACTACAAGGGATCTACAAAAGGAAGTGAAACTTCAACAGAATCTAGTCATGTTGGGTTTTGTTGCATTACTCGCTAGCAGAGAAAGTTAGCGTTCAACCGCTGTAAATTATGGTATCAGTAAAAGTCCTCAAACAAGCTGAGCAAAATAAAAACTACAGAACGGGTGTATGATGACAATGAAAAGGATTTTAACGGATTATTTTCTAGATTTTGCCAGGCACGTTTCAAATAACAGACACATTTCACCTTACTGTTTTTATGGAAACATGTTCCTGCTTTCCAATACCCGGTAACTTTCATCTATAACATTTTTCAGTTCACTTTCCTTCTAACGGTTAGTATTGCAATGGTCAAGTAAATAATGCACGTGTGTAGACCACTTGATCGACTTTCTTTGAAGGGAAGCATTTCTTTTTATTCCATGAGGAAGATCAAAGCTTTCTTCGTAAAATTTTTATTTGTGTGCGTGTGTATGTCCTGGTTGTGTTTTCCTTTCGCAAGCTTTTACATAAAGTAAACTATGAAAACATAAATTCGACAAGCGCTAGGCATTCGTCTTCATATAAAACTTTACAGTTTACACTATACCCACTTTCAAAGACGATTCACTTAAACTCAACCAAAGTTGATTTGATGGGCAAAATATTTTTATCAAAGATGAAAGCGCTTTTGAACCTTAAAATGACTATTGGGACACTTTCTTTCTGTATCATTCGAATGAATTTGAAATTAATAACAAATAATTTATGGTTTGTAGAAGAAACTGCTCACTCATCCGAAACCGTTACTATCATCATCATACCGAACTACATTCGCAAAGGGAAACTCTTGCTCATACACTGCGAACTTAGGTTTTTCCACATACCTGCCATTTGATGTAATGTCCGGTTTCATTTCAAATTTTCTTTTCTTCCAATTGGGCTGAACTATACACAAAATCCCACATTACATTTGGACATTATGTTTCCAAAAGAAAACGACTTAACACACTGATAAGTATTTTTTTGTCACTGCTTGATTCCACAACACACAAAATATTTTGTATTTTCACTTTCTAGTACCAGTGTAAAATATTCAGAGAAGCAGTGATTTCCCATTTAACTATTGAGAGGATGCACGGGTGTATATTGTTTTGTGCTCCTGCACACTGGATATGTACAGTGAAAGCAAAGAAGCCCCATTTTTTTTCCTCTGTCGATGACAAGTTCGACTATCACTATCAAGCACACGTCTTCTGGCTTTGTAAGTAATAAGGCTAGTAATCAATGTCTTGTCCTAGCCGAATTCCATAAAAAGTTAATACCACGACAATCGATTATTGTTTGCTTGCCTCTGATTTCTTCCACAAGCCATTTACCAACTAGTCCTGTACTTGACATGATTTCTTTTCATTCACTAGAGAAATACTATTGATACACTAACACTCATGCATTATTAATGAAAATGTAAGAAGAAGAAATAAAATAATGGAATGAAGGATTCACAGAGCGTCTAGCCTACCACATGGCCTCCCAACCAGTATATTTACTCACTTAACGTCACAAAGTTTCCGGGGAAAGTATTTGCATGCGCGTGTATATTCTTTGGCATTTCCTCGAGTCCCCGATACCATGAGTTAGGAATTGCATAATTCACCTGGGCATAACTCTAGTACTAATGTAATACGTAATCCAATCAGAAGAAGCCTGTTTGAAGGTGCAAGCTCACCAAGTCACACGCACTCTTCATTTAATCAGCATGGAAGCAGGCAGGATACTAAGAGCATTTTTTTCACTTTCTTCTTCCAACAAACAGGATAAGTAAGTGCAGCACAGTCGGCCTCCTCCTTCCTAACGAAAGCAGTGACTTTTTTTACTGTGGTTGGGTAAACGTACTTAATAAACCGTTTACTCCCCAACAAAGATTCACAACAAGGCTATTTTAATAGTTTACTACTTATTCTATAACGTCTCGAGTCTTCTTTTTGATATTCCTTTCACGACAAGAAAAAGTCGGGAACTGACTCTAAAAACGACGGATTTTCACGATAAATTGCGAAACGAATTAAAGGAGTAACTGTTTTTTGATAGCATGATGAGAAAGACGAGAGGATGGGTAAGGATTTTTTTCTGAGATTTTCGCACATGTCTAGTTTTCAGCCGAATTCATTAAAAGTATTCTTACAATGGCAGAGAGAGCATTTAAGGTATAGCTCCTGATGTCATCATCGCCATGCACTCATTATTTTCATAATTATCCGGAAAGATAACTAACTACCAGAGGATATGTCGGCTTCCGTTTTTTTGTTGGGTAACACAACTGGAAAATATGGTCTGGTTGTAGTTCATGTTGTAATTACACTGCCATGCTCAATGGATGTAGTTACCGCCCAAGTAGAAAGTACCCAAGAGATATACAGTTATTGGAAAAACAAGAGCCGTGTGTAACACAGGGTCGTTTTTTATTCATTCAGACGAGGTGGGTCGGCAACAGCAGTAAAAAACGGAAAGGAAACCGGGGAAATCTGAAAGATGAATGTAGTTTGAGGAGCTGAACACTAATCTTGAAAATATTTTTTTCGCATAATTACACTCTAATTTCTGTTCCCCAGGGAGTCCCCTCT
>JAAXOA010000702.1:0-20517 GCA_036561885.1 Salina celebensis
TTGCTTCTTGTCCGGAAAATCACGAGTTGCTCCGCTTAAAAAGTGCACTATTCCCCGCTTGGAACTGCTTGCTGCACTGCTGGGATCAAGACTAGCGACAACAATTGGTCAAGAGCTGAATGTGAAAATCCAGAAACGCTTTTTCTGGTCGGACTCGAGTACAGTTTTGCAGTGGCTACGCTCTCCTTCTGCGAGACTCAAGGAATTTGTCGCCAACAGGATAGGCGAAATTCAGGAGAACTCCGATGCAGCAGAATGGCACTGGGTGCCCACCAAATTGAATGTTGCAGACCTTGCTACACGTTTCGAGAGTGACCTTCAGTTGGGGCCAGAGTCTCCTTGGTTAACGGGGCCAGCATTTTTGAAGGAACCTGAAAGTAGTTGGAACTTCGAAGCTGAACGACGATCCAGCCCACCAACCGAAACAGGACTTGTCAACACAGTCGCCACTACAGTGAAGCCAAAATGCTTTCTCCCGGTACCAGAGCCAGGACGGTTCTCTTCTTTCCTGCGGCTACAACGAGCTACAGCAGCAGTATTTCGTATCGCAAGATACATCAAGGATCGCCGTATCGGTAAGCCCTGGCATGCTGGAGCGGACGGCTTTATAACCTCCCGGATAGAACCAACTGACATGGTTAAAGCTGAGAAATTGTTGTGTCAGCTCGCTCAGGAGGAGTCATTTGGAGTAGATGTCCAGCTGCTGCGGGAAAACATTCCGGTTGACAAGAAAGGACAGCTTTGGAGACTGTCACCGATTTTAAGGGAAGGGCTTATCTGTGTCGACGGACGCATCAAGAGGGCGACTGGAGTTTCGGAGGAAGTAAAGTTTCCAATCATTCTACCAGCACATCACAAAATTACGGAGCTGATCGTGGACCAGGAGCACCGAAGAAACGCTCATCAAGGGAAAAACACGATGCTTACCAACCTCCAGCAGAAGTACTGGATCGTGGCTTCCGGGAACGTTGTCAACCGCAGTTTTGGACGATGTTGGTGGTGCAAACTTCGTCGCGTGAAGCCAACTACCCCAAGGATGGCTGAGTTACCACACTTTCGTTTGGCTCATCATAAGCCCGCATTTACCAACTGCGGTATCGATCTTTTTGGGCCTTTATTCGTGACCGTTGGAAGGCGTCAGGAGAAGCGATGGGGTGTCGTGATCTGCTGCTTGACGACCCGAGCCGTGTATTTGGATTTGGTCTACGACCTCTCTGCAGACGAGCTGATTATGACAATCAGTCGTTTCATCGACACCAGGATTCGCCCGGCCCTCATCGTCTGTGACAATGGAACGAACCTGGTTGGATCGTCGAGGAAGCTGAAGGAGGCTTGGCTGGAAATTAACGTGGAGAAACTTCGCAGCTACGGGCCTTTCCAGGAGATCGACTGGATCTTCAATCCTGCTGGAGCACCGCATATGGGAGGTGTTTGGGAAGTGATGGTGAAACTGGCCAAGACTTGCCTGGAAGCCATACTACATGGAAAGGCGCCTAAGGACTCGACCCTTATAACAGCTCTGAAGGGAGCCGAGAATATGCTTAATTCTCGGCCCATAACCGCCATCTCCACTGATCCTTCCGACCCTGAGCCGCTGACCCCTAATCACTTCATTCGTGGAGTTTGCGACGTAGGACCTTCCGTTCCAGCCAGAGAAGAAGAGAGTAAAGTTGTACGAGAGCGCTGGAGGAGAAGTCAACAGCTTCAGGAACTGTTCTGGTGCCGGTGGACGCGAGAGTTTCTACCGAAACTCGTCCGGAGGGAAAAGTGGCTGGAGAAAGCGAAGCCATTGGAGGTGGGAGATCTCGTCCTCATGTTAGACGAGAACACTCCTATGAAGTGCTGGAAGCGTGCCATCATCTCAAGGGTCTTCCCGTCATCGGATGGACAGGTTCGCAGTGTGGAGGTGACCACGAGGGACTTCACGACCAGGAAAGAGTCCCGCTACCGTCGTCCTGTGGTGAAGCTTTGTCCGTTGGGGCTGAATGTTGGAATTCGGAACGACCAGCTCTCCTAATTCCAAGGGGCCAGTGTCAACATTTGAAGAGCTTGCGCTCCAAAACTGTTGTGATGTTTTTTGTTTTTTGACCGCGTGGTCGACGGGTCGTTTTTGGTGAGAAAGGCGAGGGAATAGGAGAACAGTGCGTGTGAAAAGCAACGCATGAAAGTGAGATTTTTTTTTATCCTTCTGAAAAAATATATTCTAAGTGTGAATTTGCATTCAGGTTAGGAGGAGAGAAACGACTTGATTGTTAAATTTAATTGGGCTAAAAGCCACTTAATTGTTAGTTTTTAATTGGGCTCAAAGCCACATTGTTTTTAATGTTGTTAATTTTGGTTGTAAAACAACCTGGTGCCGAAACTATTAAATAAATCCTGTAAAGATAATCGCTCGCCGCCTGCATCTGTGTTTTATCTCAGTGATTTTTTACCACCTCCTGTGGAACATCGGGCCCTCTGCCTACCTTAAAAACATTTACAAACGAACCAAGGGACCGTCGCCAGTGCCAAAATACCACATAGCAAGGCAAACAGCTTATCATAGTGTATAATGGATAGACAGACATTTTGCATTTAATCGCACGTGGACTGTTATATTAAAAGTTTTAAAACATGAAAACATTGCTGATATTGCACAGTTGCGTCGTTCATTGACAGCCCGTTACAAATTTTAACATGCTCTTATTGCGTTATGCAACAATAGAAGATAAATCATTGTATGTCTGCAAATAACAAAGTATTCAACCTAGCTATGGCTGTTGTGAGGTTGGAGCTCTTTGTTGAAAACGCTTGCATGACGCTTGACTACCTGTCGTTGCCAACAGAACTCTGTCTTTGAGTACACGATATGGCAACACATGAATCTCTTGGAGTTTACATGTGAATACTTGATGTGCTATTATATATGTGTAGCTAACTGAACTAACATAATCTGATTGGCTTCAAAAAGTTTATATTACAAATGCTGAGTTTTGACTCATAGAAACTTTCAAAAAGTTTCCACATCAAAGCATAGACAAATCAGCAATTCTATTTCCTTGAAATAAGTGGCGATATACCTAACAATAGAAATCCAGAGTCAATTCGGATTTAATGTGATGTAAATCATTCACTATCAATTATATTCAAAGTAGTCATTTTTGGCACCATGTAATATGGCAGGGATAAAATGAATATCTCCCCCCCATAATAATGCTTGAGGTGTCAATGTCTTCGCATTCTTTTCTAAGAATGTCAGAATCAGTATATTCTAGAATTATCCTCTATGTTTTATGGAGCTACCGATCTCATATTTTATGTAATCTAATACAAAAAGTTAATATGTTTTTGTTTAAAAAAATTTTAAATTCATTTGCACACAAAAGTTAGTTTTGGTGAAACGTTGTCATTGAGTAGTTCTATCCAATTCCGTTTCAATGGTATGCCACACGCCATTTAAAAATACATGTGACGAAAGTTAAGGACTGACAGGCACCTTAAAAGTTGACCTAGGAACCTGAAAAACAATAGGGATCTTCCTCTTTGGTCAAGGCAACGACCTGCCAAATGTGACTGGTTGAGATTGGTCAAACGGTACGACCTGTAGAGCACCCACAGACGGACAGAGACGCACTGATTAGTAGCTGAACAGACTTTTCCAGTTTCTCACTTCTCCAGCATCATTCTTGTAACGCTTTTATTCAGCAAGCAAACAGGATTCCCTAAATTCTAGGACAAGTTTATTAGAGTTTAGAAATTGAAGGGTCGCGGTCGGTTAGGAACCTGTTAATTTAAATAGACAAGTGTAACCTCTTCAGGGAGCTAACCATACGCCACTACAGCATAAAACGTTTTTCTAACATTTCGTTATAATTTTCCTCATGTGCGTGGAATTGTCTCGTGGAATTTTCGTATCATTGTTGCTTGGATGCCTAGAGTCAACTAAAGAGTAGAATGCTACATATTATAGAGAGCAAATTAAGGTTTCTGCCAGACAACCCCTCGTTTCCTTGGAAACTTGAAGAATGAGGGTTATTGCACGCGCGCAGAAATATTAAAATGAGTTATAGTAATCAAGTCTTCCATAGTAAAGTACTTCCATACGCATAAAACTGGAAATTTAATGTAATCCTCATTATGCATATGTTGAGTAAATGATAATCTTGGTATAATAACATGTACTCTTAAAATGTTAATGTTAAACACAAAAATGTAGACAAGTCCCATAGCCCCATACAAATCAATCTCTTTATATAGGGAATAAGAGAATACGACTTATTTATAAAATAGCCATACCTGACCTGCCTGTAAGTCATCGATATCATTTGATTATATTAACTAGTTGAAAGCGAGTAAAGACCAACAGGTAGCCACTAGAAAAAAAAATTAACGATATCCATACAAACCTTACCATAAGACCGACCATTAGTTTTAGTTAGTTCTGGTATAATGTTCAGAACGACGACACCTGTATTCCTCTTTTGAATTCACCACTTCCAGGTAATAGCAAGTTTCATTTTATTTTTGCATTTAATTCTCTAATTTTAAAATTAAACAGTTTTCCCTATTTTGTTTTGTTACAGAGCCATGTTGACGCAAAAAGAGGAATACAAGAGGAGACTGAACAAATACCGAAAATCAGTCCTCCCACTGCAACTTTTAATAATGTCTTTGGGCATAGTCATATTCGCTCTTGGCGTCGTCTCCCGCCCCATTCTGCGCATTGTGAAGCCCGACTACAAGGCAACTGTCCGAGGTACTCTCGACGTAATGATTTTCACCGGTATCCTTCAATTTGCCTCCGGGTCCCTTGACGTTTTCGCCAGTTTTTCCAAAAGTATGTGGCCAGTCTACCTCGGAATTGCTTTCACTTCTATAAACATATTTCTCGAGCTTGGCTCTCTCGGTGCTAACTTCGTCTTGTACGCCAGATCCCAAATTGTCGTCAACGAAGAAATCGTTCACCCCTGGTACTGGGTTGAANAATTGTCGTCAACGAAGAAATCGTTCACCCCTGGTACTGGGTTGAATGCCTTAAAACCAATACTTCATGCCACACCCGAATGCTCAGCTATATTCATTGGTTTGTCCTCCCCCAAATAGTTATATGTGTAGTAACAGTAATCCTTCAGTGTTTAACTGTAACGATGCTGGGTCGTCTAGTCAAAATTATCGTCGAGCGCAAGCGGGTCAAGCACGCTGCTGGAGAAAGGTATCACAACGAGTGGCAAGAAGACCGATTCAAGTCCAAACAACGCAAGGAACTCGCCAAACTTGAAAAGCAATTAGCCGAAGAAGCAGAAGAGGACCAAGACTTTAACAATCCTTTTGAAGAGGATTTTGATCAGTCATTAAAAACCCCACGAAGAGTACAATTTAGTCCTGGAGATAAAACCCCGGAAACAGGTTCCGCAAGAAAAAGACGTGGGGGAGGTGGCGGCCTTGACGCTTTTGAAATGTCATTGCGTGGACCATTTGAAGCGGATATACATGCAGTAGTAGAAATGCCAACGCCACGGTCTATACTCAAAGGTGACCATGGATACGTCGCGGGATCAAGGATTTCTTTGGATTTTGAAATTCAAGATGATCACATTTAGAAAATTGTTACAAATATAAAAGCATTGTTTAATTCTATCATAATCTACTAGTCGATTCTACGCTATCAGTCGAAACAACACTAAAAGTTGTCAATTATCAAGTATCTATTAAAAAATTTTTGGTTTAAAAAATGTTAAACTTTTACCTAGATTTTTTCGCACTGAAACAAAGAGAGAACGGTGGTTGTGCATTTTTGATAAGTTTGTGATGCAAAAAGCTAGTTGTCGCTGGTGCTGAGTAAACCCTTTCACCCTAATTTACTTTTTCGCTTTGCTCTATTATAGCAAGTCCCATTTTTGTCTATTTTGTAATAATGAAACATATACTATATATACAGTATGATCACGTGAGTATATTCATTTTCGTTCTTGGTCTATATGGACGAGGTCCATTTTATAGGAAAACATGAACGATATGTTTAGCTACAATTTTTTTGCAAATCTGTTTCCTCCCAGGCACAATCATCCCAGATAGTTTTTTTTTCTGTACCCACCTCCTTTTCTAAATGAGAGTGATGTACAAACGAAATAAAATATAGCCTTGATCTGATCAATGATCATGAAAAAAAACTCTCCGTGTGTGTGCGAGTATGAAAATGAACATTTTCGACAAGAATCGTCCTCCTCTCTATCAATTTTTTTAGATGTTGTGAGTAGCCCAAAAATCATTGCCAGGTTTTCTTTTCATGTATAAATCACACTTCACACATAAACACAGTACATTCATCTTGGTTTTCTATTCTTTCCTTTACAATGCATCCAATTTTCAATCCTTTTTACTTGTTTTCTCCAGGACAACGCATCAAAATACATCTCCAACCTCTATTTTTATTCCGCTAAAAAAAAATCTTTTGCTCTCAAGTATAATCTTATAACGCTGTTCGTTCTGTTTGCAATTGCAAATCAGTTTTTGTCCCGATGAACATCAAGTTGAGCCACTGCCTTGTTCATTTCTCACGTTCTTTTAGTCCTTTTCTCAAAAAAGTACGACCTACGACGACGATCCGATCACGGATAGACCAATACCAGTGGCAGTCACTCACACACACGTCAGCAACCTAAAAAAAACTTCATATAAAGTACACATATTTTTATATAAAAATACACATTTTTATAGCAATCGCTCATACTATACATGCAAAACTGTACATATTTTATATACGCTTTGTGATCATCATCATTTTCACTTCTTCCAGGTTCAAACCCTGTCTTTGATGAAATGAAACTCGCTACGTAACTGACTACACACTACCATCACACAATCCAAAATCCATTTTTAGCCAGGCGCTGCCGTTTGAACTGTATGTACACGAGAGAGAAAAAAACGACACACAGTGTTCCATACATACCCAACAACACTCGTATTTCTTGGGAATCCACGAACACTGACGGTCTTGTTAGGGTACACACACACAAGCGTCTATTACGTATACAGTTTCATTTTCGTGAAATTATATGAGAGCCTCCATGGAATGAAATAGCTCACATGTAAGTGTGCTTTCATACGTACGTACACATATGGAATTGAATACATTATATTATTGTGGAATTGTCGAGCAACTCTTTCACTGGTAGCCTATAATATTTAACAAGACGTGTGTGTAAAGACTTAGTTGGGAGAGAGTCATAGAGAGAAAAGACCTAGATGCTCTTGACTTTTAAAAACGGATTGGGGTATAGAACATGTATTTTTTGTATATAACTTTTTATGCTTGTTTGTATAATTATAAGTCATATGTGGACTCAGTGTTACATACATAAAAATGCACATATGCATGTAATCAGGATATGAATGAATGAATAACTTTCTGACGATCCTCCTCCTGAAATATTTCCTTTAGACAGAGATTTATAATAGTTTATGCACTGTTATCAATGTTTTTGGAGCAATTTTGTGTTGTTTTTAAACTGTTAGTGGCATATACAAAGGGTTGATTTAGTTTAGCTTTCCTGGAGATTTTTTTTATTGTTTCCATTTTTGTGTTTGCTGGCCGTGTCGCTCGTTTCCTTTTTCTTGTTGTGAGAATTCCTAAAAAAAAAATTTTTTCTCACAAATGGATGTATGTTTCATATAGAACTACATCGTCTACAGACATACTATAACTTTGATTTTTTGATATCATTAGGCAGTCTGCTGGATATTGTTGTGCATGAGCCTTTTCTATCCAATTTTCCACACACGGCCAAAATATCCTTTCTTCAGGATGGCTACCCTGTTATGTGGATGACGATAATCATTAATGTGATTTGATACACAGTACTACACACGCGTTCCACACACGTCTTATGCATCCATGAGTGAAAAACACAAATTATACACCAATACATGACTCTACTTTCATCTTTGCAATTTCCGAATAAAATTGTATTTGTATACAACAACATCTCTATATTAATCTATCAATTCATACTTTAAGATCTACATCATCCGCATGTAATTTTTTTTTCTCCTGTACTTTTGCCGAATGAACACAAAAATAATCATTTTCGTTTTGACTGTGTCTCTGTCGTGGCCGCTTAAGGATTTAGTTCTCTCTCTGTCAGAGAGAAAAGAGAAAATATTTCTCTCAACTTTTATTTCTCTCCGATGGATATATAAAAAAGGCTCTAGTTTTTTTCTATATGTGTGTGTTATTTTTTTCATATGAACATACAAAGTATGTGAGAGCGTGTGTGTGAGTTTTCGTACAATAATACAATTTTCAGTTGGTGATCCTCCGCCTCCTTTTTTTGTCGATTCTCCTCTCTCTCCGTCTTCAACAACTTCGTCCTCCGTACATATATTTTTTCAAGACCTGAGCACACACACATTCAAGACGTTACTTACAACAGACTTTGTTTTTTACCTAATAACTTCTATAGCTGTAGTATTTAAAACTAGAATTTTAATGGAGGAAAAAAAGTAATCACTGAAAGCAAACTTTCATATGCAGTGCATAGTGCTCTGAGCCACCTTGTGATAGTGAATCAAGTGTGTGTTGGTGCGAGGTGGTTGTGCATGTGAGTGTCTTGAAAAATATGCATACATTATGATCAAGTGTAAACACTTTGCATACTAATCGTCCAAAGTATAAACACTTTTTTTATTTTTGGACGTGTGCGTTTTTTATCATTTTTTACTCATTCATCTGAAAAAAAGATTTTTTTTTCTGTGTATTTTTCGTGGATAATTTTTTCTATCACACACGAGGACAAATACACGCACCGTTTTAAGCATGAGGATGGAGAGGACGTAAGTGAAAGTACCGCTGTGTACAATTTTTTTATCTTGTATCTGTAACGTGGTGGAAAAAAATGATCTGTGCGTGTGCAGATCACTCTTCATCTCTAGATAGATAGGAGTGCATTTTGGGATGAAAATCTTCATCACAAGCGTATAATGAGGGAATAAGTCATCAATGGTATTTAGTAGCGGTACATAAAAAAAGAAAGTATTTTGGAAACACATCCGTCACCAGATGCCTATGGTTAGAGGAGGACAAATGGACTTGCTATACAACCAACACACCCTTGTTGGGTATAGTATTTGGGTTCATTTCACACACAGACCTTGAGAAATGTACCCAAATTGAGAAAGTATATTTGTTGAGTTTTTCGGGGAAAGAATATCAAAAACTTGCATAGTGCAAAAAAAATTGAACAGAAACTCTATCAAAATCAATGAAAATTTGTTATCGAATTAATCATCACGCACTAATTAATCTATTCATACTCATTCATTTTTTATTAGTGTTCGTTTTCCTGTAAATAATTTAATTTATTGTGCATTTCTATCAAAAGCTACACACATCTACCGATTTTTTTATGTAGCCCTTTTTTTCTGGGTTGACTGTCTACTTAAAATATATATTTTTGCTCTACTGACTGACTCTCCACACAACACCCACATATTTCTCTTTTCAGCCATGCAACTTTATAATATCCCTACATCCCATATGAAAATTAATATCCTACTCTTAGATCACTTTCATTTACTATATCTCGCCTCACAGTTGTAAGTCTTATAGCTAGTGGTAGAAGGTAGTGGTTGGGAAACAAGTGATCTTTATTTCTACCCATTTTCCATTTGCAAAACTCCCTACCCTTCTTGCGTTTCTTCTTTATGGCATGTGTACGTACTCTTGTGTGCTAAAACCCTATATAATAAAATTCTTCTCGTTTTTTCGTGGTAAAGGCACGGGGCACGGTACATCCTTAAAAAACATCTCTAGGTATTTCCCCGTACTATCCATACAACTTTACTCCACACAAACATCCTACTACTACTCCTATTCACTACTAAAAACCCGGCTCACATTCCATTTTCATTCAACTTTTTTTTTCTCATCATGTCTTACTACAAGATACATTTTTAACCAGTTTTTTTGAAATCTATCTATGAAAAGAAAAACTCATCCATCCATGTAGCTGAATACTGAATAGTATACTATGTATGAAAGACTTTCATTGTAAAATTTTCAAAAAATACTTCCACATTTTAATTCCTTGTGCAATTCCATTTTCAAAGAACATTCCACTCTTTCTTGCTCACAATTCCGTTTTTAATAAGCTCAGAAAAACACACCATTGAAAAGTCCTATTGTACTTTGCCTCTACATAGAATCTACATTTTTTTCTTCAATACTTCAAACTGCATTGCATAGAGTTAACTATTATAGGTAGAAAAAAGTGCTAATAAAACTGTATTAAAAGACACACAAGTTTTTTTTTTTCTGTGCAACTTGATGTGTGTAGATAGGTATGAGTACAATGTATGGATGTAACACACACACTCCTTCAATATTATCATTTTTGACAAAACATGCTTATTGCATATGTTTCTCGGGGTGCATGCAATCCATACTGAGTGAATGTGTGAGTGTGTCTGTTTGCTCTTATAAATCTTTTTTTATTTTCTAGCCATTTAAATCTCGTATAGGTATTACATTATCATCATAATAGTATTTTTTTGTTTGCTCGGTTATAGACTCAGTGCATCGGTATTTTTTTCATAGCTTGCAGTAGTCTTTGCAAATGTGTGTGTGTGAGTGCATACAAGTATTCTTATTTTAAAAGTTGTGTCATATGAAGACAGAAAAAAATAATATTATAATAGAAACATCATCATCATTATCAGTGTGTGTACGTGTTTTTTTTCTGGTTTGTATGATAATAGAAACAGTGTAGATGATTGTTATAGAGAAACACATACACGAAGAGAGTTTTTATAAAGAGCTATTCATTCAGAGTCATAATCGCCGAGTTTTTATTGAAGAATATTTTGTAAACTGTTGGCAAAAGGAGAAAGAAGCTCAGGATTTTCGTTACGATTGAAATGTATTGACTGCAAAAAGAAGTGTTTAAAAATTTTGTTTGTTTTTAACTGCTCAATAATTAAGAATAGAGTTTAGCGCGGTTTAGTGATTTAATTTTACCCGGTGCTCATAAAAAAGTGTTCAAGAGACGGAGCTAACCACGAGGAAAATTTTATTCTCGGGGAAGAAAGGTTGAGTGCACGCAGGTAACAACATAATGGATTGTAATTCTGATCTGATGCATGGCAGTTAATTAGCCGGTAAAAATGATAGTTTTTAGTTTTATTTGTATAAAAAATGTGCCTAGTAGAGAAGACAGAAGCCAGCTGCTTCCTTTCATGCAACTGCTGAGGTTGACTTATGATCTCATTTTTTTGCTCAATACATTTAATGTAGGCAGGCTCAGGCACTAGACAGTTTGCACGATAAAAAATGGTTTCCACCTCTTCAATATGTAATTCATTTTACAGACCATTGATACAAAAACATGTGCAAAACTTGTGGAGGTTTTTTTTTACAAGAACAGTGCATGAATTTTTTTTAAAGCGGAATTTGTCAACCTTTAAATTGCTGGTTTCATAAGAAAATCAAAAGATTGCTTAATACCCTCATGATATTCATATTTTGCATGTAATTAGGCATGTTTATTCATGGCTACATTCCATTTAAAATCATTGAAACTTTCATCGTTTCACTTTCGTTTACCTCACCGTGTCTTTTCCACATGTGATCTTTCAATGTGAATGTCACACAACAAGGTTCATACGGAGTGCGTTGCCGTCTGGTAGGTGCTTCTGTTCTTATGTAGGCGCCATCATAGCAATGTTCTACATAGGCGACTGTATTTTTGGCAGGTATGAAGCAAACATCTTTCTCAATAGATTTTGTTTCGCACAAAAAGATTTTAGTTAGAAAATCCAAACTCCAAACCAAAATTGAGTACACTGCAGGGGTAGCTTTTATTGGACAAGGTGCAAAGACCAAAAATATCAAGATGTAATGAAAAAAAAAGTTAGTCATAAGGCGAGTGTCATGAAAGCTGCTTCGCAAAACAAAAATTAAAATACGGCTTGTCATTTTTATCCGCTTTTCTCTTTTAAGACCACTTTAGGTACATGTTTGACATTGCGATACGCAAAGGAATTCTCAGTTGCCAACAAGACATGACAAAATGGAACAGACCAATTAAAAGTCCATCAGTTATGAAAAAGATGTAATGACTTTTGCATGAAAAATCCGCATTTCTTATCAAGTTGGCTCATAAAACGATGAAATATATTTTTTTCTTTTCTTATCTTTCCACAATTCAATATGTGGGCTTATCTTTTGGAGTAAAATGAGAGTTTAGGAACTGATTTCGTCGCGTTTTGAATTACATTGTTAATTGTTTGACGAAAATGGATTGGTTCTTGTTATTTTTGCAGTGATGGTGTCTAACTCAACTACGGGTCTATCTGGGCTTCAAGTCATTAATTTAAATACTTCTAAATCTACAAATTCTTACAAGCAAACTCACCAAAGAATAAGATAAATTGCTTTTGCCAAAGATAAACCGAGAAACAAGTCTTTAGTACAGTTTTTCAACTGCAATTCGTGGTGCAAGAAAAAGAATCTTTTGACCTTTTGAACAACCCAAAGAAGCAAATATGCAGCAACCGCAACCGGTAGAAATTTTAATCTCATGTTGATAGCAAGCTACATTTTTAGAAACAAAATCCAACAAACTTTAAGTTATCCTTGAGTTTTACATATTATATAAAAATATATTGAAACTTTGTAGTAGCGGTATAAAAATAACATTTCGTTTGTATTTCAAATTATTTTTTCTTAAGTTCCAAGCAGTTCTGTAATAACAACTCCAACCGGATTGCTGTTAAAATTTAGTAAAGCACGTTATAGTTCGTACTGCTTGATCATTTTTGTTTGGACATTTGAATCAATCTTGGTTGCTGACAATCCCTGTGTGTCTTCAATATTATTATTATGGCGGCTATTAAAAAGGACATTAAGCCAGCTACCAACCAAACGACACAACCTGCCCAGCAGCAGACCACCGGAAATGCTGACATTTTCACGGCGATGCATCAGTGCTCCTACTGCTCCGAGAGTTTTTTCAGTGGCTACTCGCTCATATCCCATATGCGTATCCATAACAAGGGCAAAGGTGGCGTTGCGGCGGAGAACGCAAGTACGGGAGGAAACGCATTCCCAGGGTTTCCACCGCCCACTAGCTCCAGCAGTAGCAGCAGCAATACGCAAAACAATCAAGTGATGGATTACAGCTGGCATCAGGGCTTATGGTATGTCACAAAAATAGAAACAATGTCGCTATGTCACAATCCACGCCAACGTATTTGCTTACTTACGTATTTACATGATTTTGTTATTTTTTTGGTTTTCGCAGGCAATGGAGCGGCTCAAACTCAGGTTGGTAAAGCTGTTGTTATGCGTAATAGAACAATAGTTACATATGTGAAACTGTGTGAAATTAACGTGATTTTTGGTTTTTCCATTACAGGACAAAGAAATCAGGGAAATGGAGAAGGCGACGATTCTTCCAGTGATGATGACTCTTCCAGTGATTCCAATAATGTTAATACAAGTACTGCTCCAACCAGAAGGCGGAATACAAAACAAGTCAGGGAAAATCTACGAATGTCAGAGTTGTACCAAGGTGTTCCGATCTTATCCTGGGCTTCGATATCATCGTAATAGCAAACACACTCAGGATGGACCGTACAAATGCAATTACTGCGAAAAACGGTTCTGCCAAAAATCACATTTATCCAGGCATGAATCATTGCATACAGGTCAGCCATCACAAAACCCACAAAAAAACTTTATCTGAGTTTTAATATATGAATTTCTAATGAAAACTTATTAATTACCAGGCGAGAAGAATTATGCGTGCACCTACTGTGACAAAACATTTAGAATCAAAGGCAATCTTCAAATACACGTACGGATTCATACTGGAGAAAAGCCGTACGCGTGCAGAACCTGTGGCAAAAAGTTTACACAACAACAGAGTGCAAAATCTCATGAAAGACTTCATTCCAAGTATAAGTAAAAGTCATACCCAAACTTTATATACATTTTTTCGTCTGTTTTTGTAGCTACAAGACAAAAAGAAAAAAAAAATCAAGGCAAAACTTCAAAAATATTATACGAAAAGAGAGCATACCTTTTAAAAATGGAAAACCTTTATTTACCATTATTCCAGTTTAATTTGTATCAAGAAAAATATTGAGAAGTGTTTTCCCCGAGAGATTCAATGTCAAAATATTGACGATGCTGGTAACTATTAATTGTTAAACAAATTATAACTAAAAATACTAGCTGTTAAGACAAATAAATATTAAATTATTAATGACGACATACAATATACTAATTGTAGAAAAAATGCGTTATATATACCTATAATATAGGAAACATAAATGTGCAAAAAAGCAATCGACAAAAAATGTGGGGGAAGGTAATTTTAAGTTTAGTGTTGAAATTAGCTGTTTGTTCTAAAGAAAATTGTATCAACCAAAGCTTGAAGAAAAAAATCGTATGAAAACTAACTAAAATTCAATGGATTCAGTTGTATAAACGTAATCAGCTTTATAATTTTTTTTGACCAAAAATGTGCACTGCTTTGTTTTTTTTCCACTGGAAAATACTTTAATGAAAATGTAACCCAAAGTTTTTTTTGTAGCTTTTAAGGTACTAGGGAGAAAAAAGGAATCATTTTTTTATGTCTCAGTTTAAAAGAAAATGATTTCTTTCGTAGACTGTTTAATTCTAATCAATATGATTTATAAAACTAAGACTTTTAGTTTATTTGGAACTATTGCAGGGAAGATTTTTGTTTTGTTTTGCAGGGGTACGTAGTATTATATTGATAATCTCGTAGTATAATACTTTGTCATTGAAAAATGTATACAATCATGCTTAATTTACCTACGTTACACTATTCATCGACTGATAAGTTGGCTCCTGTTTTTTTCTTTCGTAGCAATGTTTTTTAAACATTAACCAAAAATTATACCGGGTGTTCTCGTCAAAAAACTATAGTCAAATGCCTGGAGGTGTTAATTTGCTACTGCTATTAAAATACACTTTAAAAATCACGTAGAAAACAAGACTTAAACAAAAGATACTAATGAATTTACTACAATTAATTTTTACAAACAAAACACTACAAACAAATGAATCCAGTTTGTTATCCAAGTTTACAAAATGTAATAGCAAAAATGGAAGCTTCTCATGTTTGTTTTTCTGTTTTACGATTTTGCATCAGTCAGGGACTATTGGTGCAAAAGCAAAATCTGTTTATCGGGCATTGAAAAATGAAATCGGTAGAAACAATTTTCTCAATTTAAAAACGTAAAGATGTAATTTATGTTTAGCCGTGTGATTTAGATTTGCCGTGCTCTTTTGTTCTATAAATAATGTTGACTGATTAATTAATTTTGTAGCCCAATGAAAGATTTCTATGCGATATACCTATCAATATCGCATGCAGGTCTATCCAAAAAGGAATTCAGGGATTTTGATGGGGAAAGTTTCCTTGTTTTCCACTTACCGTTTTTACCAACCCATCATAAATCTACAAAAGTTCAGTTTTTTTACAATATCCAAAAAGACCTTGCTGTGATGCAGTTACATTTATTTATTTATTTAACTTTTCGGAAAACACTTTCTACATTGAAAACAAACGGGTTTTGGGGTTAATTTTTAGACTGACTAAGAAAGTAAAATAATTTCAATGGTAATTTCATTGTAACCATTTTTTCTCACACATCATAGTAAAACAACACAGTATGACAAGACATACAGAGACACTGTTTGTAGTAGACAAGTAAACTCGTAGTAAAAAAAAGAAAATGTTTGCAGTAGTTAAAACTTGTGTATTTTTCAGTTGAATATATGCCTGTAATTTTTATAGATTTTATTCTTAAGATTTTTTGTTGTTTTTTTGTGCACAGCTTTAATTTGTAAAATGTAGTCCAAACTATATGTAGGAGAAAGATCTGACATTTAACATTGCGGAAAGTAATGTTTTTTTCGGAAGATAAAAAAAGAACAGTAGTAAAGTCTTAACAGCACTTTGACAAAGAATTCTTTTTGCTTTATTTTTATTTTGTATCATGTTGCCCCATAAAAACTTGTTTTAAACATGTTTCCATTTGATTAAAGAGACCGAGAAAATGCTTGTGCAAAACCTATTCCATTAAATAGCTCCATTCCAGATTTATTACCATACCAATTTGAGTTTAGCTTTTGCATGAGGATTGACTGCATATAAAAAAGTTACATAACACATTGTAAGCTCATTTTGCCTGGTATCGGTATCACAAACAAAATATTCATCATGCGAGAATGTGATTTTTTACAGTAATGTGATCGTATTTTGTAAATATTTTGTGTGCATGCGAGTTTCTATAGAAGCATTACGGACTTCAGATGTAAACTAATTTGTACATGACAAACTGAACATCATAAAATCTTTCCACAGATTTTTTGGCAGGGAATACATAATACAAAAGTGGAAACTAAAACAAAGGACAAAAATGAGTCTAGAATTTGTATAGAAACTTAAGTGGAAGAATGAAGGATGTAACGTCTGTCTAGCATAAGAATCTTATATCTTCCTACATACAATGTTTATAAGTGATTTAATCCAATGAAAGATTTATATTAAAATATGGCAGAAATCATTAAATTATATCTACCTAAAACACAAAAAGCAGTGATCCAGACGCTAAAGTAGAAACTAAATAGTTAAAATAAACTTCGGTAATCTTAGGTCATAGGTTTTAGTTATGCATAGCTGCATGTATGTATTGACTAACAACTACTATCAATTAAATTGTTTTTGAAAACTTTTGTGACAAAACATATGTTCCTCTTTACGCAAACAGAAAAGAAAATCAAAGCGTTGTTGATATGAAAATACAAACCAAAGATTAATCAAAGATTGTATTGTTTGAAATATAGCAATCTCGTAATAAATTTGTAAACTAACAGAGTATTACCTCCCAAAAATAGGTCTACACAGATTGTTCTGCGCACGTTCAGCTAGTTTATGATTTGGCCCTTAATGTAATTGATAGCACATTTAGAAAGTAGATCTTGGACGAAGTTCTGTTTATCGCATAAATCCAGTGAAGAAAAAAAAAGATGATATAGTGCAGTGCAGGTAACATTGATTTTCTGACAGAAACATAAAATTATACAAACTATAAGAATTATTCCATACAAACTTAAGCAGTTCATTAGTACAATGAGAAAGAAAATATATTAATTCTACTTAATTTATCATAACAACTTGAGCGTGCAAACATAAAAAATCAAAAACCAAAATTGTCTTCAGGGAGAACGTGAGGTACATTTAGTAATAAAAATTGTTTAAACCACTTGAGTTTTTCCACCAAAAGAGTACACAAAAAAACTACCAGGAAAAACAAATTCAAATGGTGTTATGAAGAAAAACAATATTATCAATAAAAGCTTGATCTGTACTCAGAGAAACACTTTTAAAGTTCAATGTTCAACTGTTTACAACGCATAAAAAACTGCATGCTAAAACCTCGTTAAATTCTAATTTTAGCTGGAGAAGATAAAAAAAAGTCGGACTACAGACGTTGGACGTGACGTAATTCCCTTGTTCCTTTCTCTTCACGTGTTTCCCGTTAAGCATAGTCATTAAGTGTAAGTCGAAAACAGTGTCGTTATGATGGCATTGCCTACCTTAAATACTCTTCCTATATTTAGCATCCTTGGTAAAGTCTTCAGTAGCCCATTCCTTTGACAAGTCTCCGGAACATCAGTATTTCATTCTTTCACCATGGCTTTTTCCATACTTTTTCTCTTCCTTGCCATTTCGATGGTATCCTGTCGTGAGTTTTACATCCGTTCTGATCGTGACATGCTTTCCTCAATAAGTAGTGTGCGTCCTGGAGATACAATTCATTTAGGGTCTGACGCTGTGTACTTCCTCCAGAATGTGGAGTTGACTAGGAGCGGGCTTGCCTCCTTTCCTATAACCCTAACGGGAGGAAAAAACACGCGTATTTCAAGTGACGGTACGGCCCTCACTTTGAGGGGAAGCTATTGGAGAATCCAGAACCTAAATGTTGAGAATTCTCAGATGGGAATTGTCGTAACTGGAAATAACAACACACTTAAGGGATTGTCCTTCCATAACGTGGAAGAAGAAGCTTTATCACTACGTGGAAATGGCAATCTCGTTAATAACTGTGTTTTTAATGGAGCGAATAACGGAATCATCGTTTCAGGAAAAGGCAACTCAATAATGAAGAATTCTATCACAAGCTTGGTCGCATCTGTCTCGGCAACTCCACGGTCCTGTTGCGGTCGTGTGGAAGATAACACATTGAACGGGCTACCTTAGCGTGCATGGAAGTGACTACTCTATAGTTAAAAATGTTGCTAATAGCGATGTCACCATTGCCGGACCAAGGAATGAAGTCAAAGTTAATGTAATCAATGGGAAGCTGGATGTTCCTGGATGCAGCAATTCGTTCTTTGGAAACACTGCAGTCAGTTCGGAATTTACGACTACTTGTTACAATTGGGACGACGGGAAAAACAAGTTCGGGAAGGGAGAAAGCAATAAGCTCCTAATTGTTAATTATGATACCAATCCGAAGGGATTCGTTTAAAAATCCATCAAAATATATGCTTCATTAAAATCAAGACATAACTTCTTAATGTAAGGTTTCTCTGGTTTTTCTTAAAAAATGAAATAAAAATTAGCAGATCATTCTTGTCAGTCCATGTTCCATAAAAATGTATTTACATGAATCTATGCCCTTTAAATTACATGCTACGAAAGAAAACAGTAGGTGAAATGATAACGATGCACATGTATTTCTCCCAGAAATTAAATTCTCAACTTTTCTTTTATTCACTCATTAAGAAAAACATATTATATTGTATTGTTAGGTTGGGAGAATGGTTATCAAGGAAATTATGTCACAAATTACAATAAAACACACAGTTCAACTGGCTACAATGTAGTTCAACTACATTGCTAATCACTAACGGACACCAGTGAAAAAAAAAATTAATAGAGTAGCTAATTTTCAAGTATTTTGGTGGAAAGGTGGGAATGATTGCGGCAAGGATTCTATCACTGTCGTCATCTCTACATCTAACATTTGTTGTATGCGTTTTGTACGGAGCTGCAACAAAAACAATTGATTTTAATGGATTAATGAAATAATTTTTAGATGAATTTGATTTGTGCTACTTAAATTGTGTTTACCATCGCATGTTCCGAAGACGAAGAGCGATTTCCGAAGTTTGCGAGAGAGCAGGAGAAATAGACGAGGTTGATTGGAACAACCGGCTGGTGGTCATGGGAACCTGAGGCGTTCTTAAAATGCCACCAAAAGAAGAAATACTCTCTGCAGAGCCGGGCGTTTCGCGGAAAATACTCGGTGTCCTAGCTGACGGAGTAGGAGAATAGGCAGGTAACCCAGGCCTGGCGAATGAAGAATTTTGGATTTGAAACTGAAACGGGGTGACTTCAGTAGTCGGCTTAGTGGGAGTAAGAGTGCGTCCCGCACTGCGGAAGAAGTTCCCTCGTTCACCCATCATTTGGACTTCAGGACTTGGGGACGGAGCATTCGCCAATTGACTATAACGATTAAAAACCAAGAACCATTCACAAAGTCCGATCACATCCATCATCCATAACACTCAATGTATAAAAAAAATATGCAGCATTTCATACGTTCTAGCGCGCTCTAGCTCCGCTTCTACAGCTTCATTAGCATTCTTAAGGTCTTGAATCTCTCTCCGGATCACCTCAGATTCACGCCTTTCGGATTCCAGCTGGCTCCTCATCTTTTGATTAGCTTCAAACTAAAATTTAAAAGAAGACAAAATTGATGACTCAATAATTCTTGCAGGAAACCATTAAAGGTCGATATTTTCGCTCATACCATCTTTCCTGTCAGTTTCAAACTGCTTTTACTCAAAGAATTTTGAAACCGCAAAGCTGTTTCTACTTTCTTAATCGCATCTTGGAGTGCTACTCCGGGATCTGCAAACAAATACTTGATAGCCTTTCGGATTCCAGCTGGCTCCTCATCTTTTGATTAGCTTCAAACTAAAATTTAAAAGAAGAAAAAATTGATGACTCAATAATTCTTGCAGGAAAGCATTAAAGGGCGATATTTTCGCTCATACCATCCTTCCTGTCAGTTTCAAACTGCTTTTACTCAAAGAATTTTGAAACCGCAAAGCTGTTTCTACTTTCTTAATCGCATCTTGGAGGGCTACTCCGGGATCTGCAAACAAATACTTGATGTCTTTTCCAACTTGGTTCATGGCCTTGAGTAAACACTGGTGAGATCCGCATACGCACTTGCCTCCTGTGGCTAGAAAGATTTTTAGAAGATCAGTTAAGTATTATACATACCATTACCCAACCCCAAAATCCAACGTGGTAAATTATTCAGAAAATAGGGGTCCATTAAATTAAATTCAAACACGTTAAAACTTACCAACAGCGCAGTTTTGACAGAGCAGACGCCCACAGTTAGAAAAGCAGAACTGGAGGTGATTTGGAGTAAACTTTGGCCAATAGCCACACCTCTGACAATGCACTAAATCCATTACTAACC
>JAAXOA010000703.1:0-20486 GCA_036561885.1 Salina celebensis
GGGAAATCGAGTTCCAACAGCTCCCCAATTTCGTCCCATTTTTCATAGCAAACTGTATTTATATAGACGACTTGCAGATATGGCATATAATTCAGGAAGTTAAAGCTCTGGGTAACATTCCCCCAAATATGGATCTCCTCCATTTTCTCCAGTTGTAAATCAAAAGGAAAGTTTCCGTAGGGCTCTGAAAATGGCGGTCGAAATACTTTAAATACTTTAAGGGTCTCTCGGTGCTCTCTCAGCATTGGAATAATCATATCCTCCGTAGATTTGACTTTAGAACTTGCACTACTACAAGCCACAGGTGGAGCCATGGCGCCGTCTAAAAATGGCGAAACGTCGACTGACAAAGTTTCCAGGGGAAGTCTCGTCGCCCTGAATTGATTAGTTGGGTTGAAGAATATTTTAAACGTGTCTGTGTGCATACAATCGAGATGTTTTAATCTAAAGCTTTGTTTGTTTATCTTCCTTAGATTTGAAAATGGCACCCAGACTGTACTAAAAAAGTGGCGCTGTTGACTGTTAAAAGTTGCAGGTGAGTTTCGGACTTTAAGTGAAGCAATCTTGGGTACATATGGGAGAAAGTTTCCCAGTCCCATTGGCAAATCTCCGGTTAGCACGAGCTTTCTAAAATGATAATTGCTGTCGTAGCGAATAATTAAGTGTGGATTTTGTTCCCATGACGGTGGCAGTACTGTCGTGTTGGTCATAATCAAGCTTCTTAGAAACGGAGTCTTCTCTAGGATTAGTTTCTGAAACGCTCCCATTTTAAGAGTATTTTCAAAGCTGCACTCCTCACAGTGTAGATAAGTGACCATGGGTCCAATTAGATCCCAGATTCGGGGTAAAACATTCACAATTTCTGAATCTTCACTGTCTGGAACGTAGAGTGACTCAAATTCGGCTTCTATATCAATCCTGAAGAGCTTGACCCTTGAAAATGGTATTGTGTCGAGGTCAAAAGGGTCACTGGGATCGACAACGTGACCCAGGAACTCGGACAAAGGGATACCTTCAGATGACCGACAAATGTCTTCCGAACATTCAGGAAGCTGGCAAGTTTGGACATCACTGGTTAGTTTCAGAGTAGCCGTGCTGCGCCATAAGTATAGACTAATTTGTTGCCAAAACGAGGAGACTAGTCGATACCGCTTAAGATCTTCAAACGAAGGCTTACTTTGCTCAAATATTTTAAGCAAAAGCTACAAATATATTGATTACACAAATTAGTCAATAAATAAAATATTCTCAGAAATATATGCGAAACAATTTTTACTTTCACTTACTTTCCGATCATCCAAAGGATGTTCCACAACTTTCACTGATTTTCCAGCAGCCTCCATTTTCTTCTAAAAACTTTCACCGCCTTGTCATGTCTTTGTGGTTGTGATATTTTAATCAAACAAAATTAACGTTTGATGTCATAATGAGATTGCACATAAATGCCACTGTTTTTGTCAGCTGGAGAAGTAACAAGTTACAAGAGTGAAAGCAGCAGCAGCTCTAGAAATAGTTCTATAGCGTTTGTACCTACGCATCTAGCTCCCCTCTTATCTCCTATAGTTGCTAGACAAGCGCAAAAAATTATTGATTTTACAAGCCACCATGACCTTCGTATCGATTTTTCTCTAAAAAATAACTTTCTCTCTTGAGACAGCTCTTGCGATGCAAAAACAAACAAGTTTACCCCAGTTCAGTCTGCTATATACAGCTTTTATTGCGCTTTTCCAAGTTTTCTTGTATCATATTTAAATAAGAAAGTTTTTAGTTAACTTTGCCGAATTGAGAACAGCTTGGACTACAGCAAACTGTATAAGTTCCATTTTTATTGTCCTGTTGACACTCGATTCCATTTCCACAGTTGACTTGTGAAAATTGTCCGGCTGAACAACACTCGCCACGTCGGCTCAAAATATCTCCGGTTTTTGATATGAGTGCGATAACTTTACAAGTTCCCGATACACAAACAGAATCCGAGCAGGGATTGACAATTACGGATACTCCGTTCGAAACACGGTCAAACATTACCCAGGCGCAGTTCAACTGGATATTTCCACTTAAGGATCCACAGCACACGGAGTCTGTGCAAAGACAAGGTGCCTTTAACGAATTGCAAACTTGAAGTTTTTTCTTCTTTGGCTTCTTCGGTAAAACGATGACAGTTGCAGAATCCAATATTTCTGTTGGAAACATCCAGTCAGGTAACAGTGAATCCTACAGAAAAGTCAATTTTTTAAATACAATCAGGCCAATTAAAGTAATTGGACTTACTTGTTGCGTATGTCGAACGCCAGCAAGATTAGTTTGATTCTGTATAGTTCTACGATTTTGGTCTGAGCTGGTCTGAAAATAGTATATATTTCAATATACAGGATATATGTATAAATATATTTCAAAGAGGTCAATTCATAACAAATATTGCTACCCAATTACGATGATTTATCAATTCACTGTGTAACACCTGTAAACTATGACAAAATACGACAGTTATTATGTAATAGAATAGCATGCTTCTGTCTGCATTGTCAAAGCATTCCACATTGAAAAGTCTTGTGTTTTGACTACAAAAGTATTCGCAAACGATATGACAGAAGCAGACAAAAGTCAGTATCAGTCCATAATATCTCATTGTCTACAGAAGAATTAGAATTAATAGTCGTTAAATTCATAGTCGTTTAACAAAACCTGATATGGTCGTAACCATGGCTAGTAAACAAATCCTCTTTGAAGGATTTTGGTTGAATATCATAGCCTCCTATTGCATTTTAGGTTCAAAGGTACTCACAGTGTTACTTCGCCGCTAAGCTAAATTGGTAATAATTCATAATTTTTATTTTTACAGACAACTGAAAGACCACTTCCATTTGAGTTTGCGTCAAATACAGCTATTAATTCTGTCCCAGGAGTGGCCAGACCATCGGATAATCTATTTGGAAATATTTTAAATCCTTGTTTCGCTTTTTTGTCGCCGTGTGAGTGCAAAAATTCAACATGTTGTGGAGGCTTGAATAACCTAGTCAATGTCAACTGCTACAATCTTCCCATTGGAGTAAACAGCGTCAACGGCTATGACGACATGTTCCAAGCCCCATGTCCTCCTCCAGGAATGTTAGGATCTTGTAGTGCCGGTTTAACTTGCACAACAGTTACAACGTTTTCTCCTAAGGGCCTACTCCTCAGCCAGCGCCGGGAGTGTTGCTCAGGCTCGTCATTTGCAAAAACAAACTGTGGAAGTAATATCAACTGCCAACAAAAGAATCCAGATGGAAGTTATACGGCGTGTTGTAATTCAGCGTGTAATAGTGGATAAATGTTAGTGTAATTCACAATATGATTAAAATGTCAACAACTCTTGCTACAATGAATATTCCAAGTGCTAGTGAGTTTTCAAAAGTTATTACGTAAAATGGCGGAAATCTAAACCGAATGGGCATCAAAGACTGGCATTGTTTCATAGAAACTTTCATAGAAAACAATTTGCCCCAAATATACTGAGCTCTAATCTTTCGCTGGATATTTGCTACAATTTTTTCACTTTTTAAGACCAAACTGCTGAGCATCTTTAAGAACAGAACTAATGCTATTACATGAAGGAGCGTTGTATTTATGAGTATCAAATGCATTATTAGGATAAGACGATTATGCCCTCGAATGGCGATCCAAGTTAGTAAAATGATTAAAAATGTCATTAATGAAAGAGTGCAGCTGCACAAGCAGTTGACTAAGGGCAAAACAGACTTAGTAAGTAACATTGTTTTTAAATAAAGCTTTGCTCCACGAGATCCTTGAGTTTCAATGGATGACAGGAGTTTGTCGTAGTGACGAAGCCAAATATGGATGTTATTGTAAACAACACAAAATGTTCGTATGCATTCAAACTGGGAAAATGTGATAACAAATCGTATAGGAAAGACAAGGCCTGCGCTTCCTAAGAGATAGTAGCCGGGATCCA
The DNA here is from genome assembly GCA_036561885.1 of Salina celebensis. Classification (NCBI taxonomy): domain Eukaryota; kingdom Metazoa; phylum Arthropoda; class Collembola; order Entomobryomorpha; family Paronellidae; genus Salina; species Salina celebensis. Next base: position 3,953 of record JAAXOA010000703.1, read on the forward strand.
TATTTAAGAATAGCATTAAAGCAGCCATTAAACTCCCCCCGAAGGAGCCGTTAACTGATGCGAAAAATACGATGGCATCCGCTAAAGTTAAAGCCTCCCTGTCCATTGAGGTAACTCTGACCATTTCATTCAAGCCAAATATAGCTGAACTTCCATGTATCAGGCTGACATATGAAAATGTATGAACTAGGCTTGAATATAGTCCAAGAAAGAGTAACAATATGGAACTTTCTAAACGTATGGTTTCTATATGATTTGTGAAGGTAGAGAGCAGTATAACTGTAAAGCACTGAATAGTAAAGATTAAATTTAGAACTGAAAATATTCCCCAGAAGGACCAAATACGGGGTTGTTTTAGTATCAATAGTTGACTTGAGGCAAGGTCCCACTTCAGGGGAAGTTGGGGCAAAAGGTAAAATGAAATGTGGGTGTTTTTGAGGAGTTGTTGCTCAAATTTTGTTAGCATTTTAAGCTTTAAAAGTTTTCTTCTGAGAGACAGTATAATGTGGAACCAATGACTTGGTTTGCTTGTATAGGAAAAGTAGTCGTGTTTGAAAATGAGACAAAGAAGCCACAAGAATCCATTATATAATTTATGCCAAGTTTTTAAATGATACACTCCCTTATTCAAATTGAAAAGCTTTCTAGTTTTGATTGGTTCCTATTCCTATCTAATGATGGAATAAATTCGTTACAAATTTAGTTTAAAAAGTACTTTAACTTTTATTAATGAAAAGTTACAATAACAGTTTATCATTTATCTGCACAAATTTTGTTTACAAGATTAATTTTCTGGTCTACATCCGCAATTACTTTCGATGTGAGCTCATCAATGACAAAGTTTTCCCCACTGGTTGAATGTATTTCAGCGATTTCTTTTGGAATAGACAATTTTTCCACGTTATTGGACGGCTCGTTAGAATACAAATTAAAAAGGTCGGGCATTACACCCACTGTTTTTATCTTGTCGCCAAACTCGGAAGAAGTTTTTGTAGTAATGTAGCCCAAATTCGGCATTTTTTCTTCTAAATTTGCAGTCAATTCCGTGTAGCTTGTGTAATTTGATGGAACCAGGATTTCCTGCAGATTTCCGTATATTATCCATTTGCTTCTACTTCCTTTGGACATTAAAATACAGGCTTTTAGAGCATCACTTGTTTCATTACTTCCAGCATATTTTCTCCATGAAAGAACTTCTATTTTGAGACTGGATGTGTTTCGAAGGGCTTCGATTTGGCAGCTTAGTTTTTTATTGATGGCACCATTAAAAAGTATAAATCGGTCCACTCCAAAAGCCTTTTGTATTTCCAGCCATATAACAAACTTTCTAAAATTAATGCGATTCTCTGTAGGAGCCACACAAACTGTAATGTTCTTATCATACGATAAGGAACGACTACCTGGAGGTGGGACCTGTTGATAATGTATTTTAAGAGGAGTTTTAGACGTCCAAGTTTGAGTTTCCACTAACACTGAAACCTTATCGGGTAACGATTTATATTTAGATCCAACTGGCATAGGACATGTTATAAGATCCGCAGATATCTCCAGTTTTCCAGGCGCCATTGGAGTCTTATGGGTATCTTTGTAGAAATATTTGCACCGCACCCGTGGTAGACTAACATTTCCAGTGAATGTCGCAAGGATCGTGACTTTTGGGAATATTTTTTCATTTAAAAGTCCGTGGGCACTGTACACTGCAATTTGTTTATTTTTTCCCAGTAGCTGCCAGTCGGGAACATTATAAACTTACTGTGTTGATTCCTGTAGTTTGGTTTTGACGCTGGGACCCCTTCCGCGTTGAGCTTGTGGTGATTCATTAACGAATTCCTGAATGCTTTTTGAAATCCTCTTTTTAAAACTTTTCACTATTTCAAAGTTGGACCGAATCTGATCATCTTCAAAATGTGACGAGTAGTTTGTAGCAATCAAAATTTTAACATATGACAAAATATGCCACCCAAATAGCAATAATTCGGAGAATAACACTTTTCAATCGGGCCATGTTAAAATCTTTTCAAACACTAAACACAAAATATTTCAACGGCTAACTTCCCTGTTTGTTTGAAATGGATACCCTTTCTATTCTATTAATATCGCCCGCACCCACTCTCTATGTACAAAGTAGCGGTACCTTCAGGACCTTTTTCTCCTGAACATTCTTTTCTTCGCACTTTAGTTAGTCCGATATGAGATTAAACACTGCATCATGATATCCATCCTTTTCTCATTTTTCTGACAAAATGAGGTCGTGGTCAGGTTGCTGGTATTTTGGCTTGCTTATTGCAGCCAGTTTACTAATTTTTAAAATATCAAGGTGTTCCAGGATTTCTCACCGATTCGGATAATCCTGACTCTGTCATTGTTCCAATATCAGAGATAATGAGTGGAGAGCCAATCGTGCTTGGTCAAGACGACAGTAGAGTGATCAGTTACATAATTAGGAAACAGTTTATCCACAAACCGGATGTAGAGTTGGAATATAATCTGAAGTTTCCAGATAAGGACCCTTCAATGGGACAAGGGCAGCTAATTAGAAAACTACTGAATAACATGGTAAGTGTATCAATATTAAAATATGATTGCAAATAATTAAAGTAAGACAGTGAATTAAATACGAATATTTTGTAGACAGGCGGATTTTTCCTAGAAAGTGGCGCTTTCGATGGAGAAACAAGGTCAAATACGCTCTTCCTCGAAAAACATTTAAACTGGAGGGGACTTCTCGTTGAAGGGGACCCTTTAAACTTCTCCTTGTTACGGAGAAAAAATCGGAGGGCGTTTACATCAAACACTTGCCTAGCTGTTCAACCGTTTCCACACGTGGTCACATATTTGGAACAATATCTTGGGAAAAGTTCTCCTGGCAAAGACAGCAAATCAGTTACACGACAAAAGATCTCCAAAGTGCAGTGCATGCCGGTATATTCATTGTTAACCGCGCTGAATACAACGCATGTGGACTATTTTAGTTTAAATGTGGATGGAAATGAGCTGAAGGTCCTGAAAACCATTCCATTTGAGAAAGTTTTCATTCGGGTGAAGTTACAACTTAACAAACAAAGATAGTGCTGAATGCTTCTTGAAGTCTTATATGATTTTTTCTGGATTTCCAGACGCTTTCTGTTGAGTTCTCTCGCACGTTTGAAGGGAAGAAGGAGCTCAAAGACTTTATGACGTCAAAAGGCTTCAAGGTTTATGCTGAAGTACGACATCCTCAAAATATTGCTCACGACTTTATCTTTATTCACAAATATTCTGGCATTTCAACTAGCTAACAATAATCATTTAAACATTTTCCACACCTGGTGCTCAAACATGTTCCTTCTTATGTAACAATTAGCAAATACATTATTTATTATAAACTAGAAAATTATTTTATATTTTTGAATAGCAACTTGTTTAACGTTCCAAAACACTGGCTTTTGGGGGAATTCTTCTCATAACTGTTTCGAATCTGCCACGTGAGCTCCTTAAAAGCATTCAGATCTTGACTACTGTCACCAGTCATATTAGCTTCCAGATAGGTTTTATATATGGGATAGAAGCTTTTTCCCTCGTCAAACATGTCACAAGCTCCATGAATTACATGAATTCCATAAGGATCCTTCTCAGCAGCAGGGCAAATCCATCCCAGGTCACAGTGCGTGTGCATCAAGTCATATTGGCAGGGAAGCAAATGCAAAAGTCCTATTAAGAATCAAAATATATTGTAAATTTCACCCATATTGACCGGTATTTTTTAAGGAAATATTTGAAAATACTTACCTGGGTCGTAATAAAGCATAATATTTAACAGCCGCTGATCATTGAGCATTGTAATTTTTCCGTAGTCTTTGAACAATCTTCCCATTTTAGACTCCCAGCCATGTTCTCGCATCCTTGTCAGGTTCATCAGGAGCATTCCACTGTTAAGACCTTTCGGGGCGACGTGAGGAATATCTCCAAATCCTTGTTTGTCCAACCACCCGTAGTTTGTATCTTCAGGTTCGTTGTTCCTAGCAACGCCAATCAACTCGCCGTCTTTCATACGACCCAAATTCTCCCATAATTTTGCAATATTTCCAGTAACGATTATATCTGTATCGACGTAAAGAATGGAGTCTACGTTGGGCAATGCACTGGGGAAGAAGAAGCGAACAAAGCCGCATCGATGAGTTGGATGGAATACCATTCCCTCGTGGTATTGTTTTGGAACAGTTTCGAATGCAGAGTGGAAGAGTAAATTTACAGTTACAGAGTTAGAAACACCCAGCGTTGCAAGCTGGTCAATGAAGTAGTCTCGGGTTGAGATATCTTCAAGGAATATATGGAAGTCGACTGTGGATACGCCATACATACGGGCAGACATCACAATTGATTTCATCATAACGCTGGCTTCTTCGTTAAGTTGGGAATTCTGACCGGATGCGAGTGGACAAGAGACGAAGCCAATGCTGACCTTTGACACTTGTGGAACTGGGGAGGGAATCTTTAGAGAGCGGGTGGAACTATCTTCAGATGGCCATTGCACTAATAAAATAAGTCCGGCGAGAAGAGTCCATCCTCCTATGTGGGTGTGTTTCCCACAAGATTGAAGGAGTTGACTAAGATTTGAAATTGACACCATGCTGACCTGCGGCAGGGATCACTTTCACTTGGCTTATTTAAAGAAAAAAAATCTAGGTTAAAGTGTCCAGCTGAACACCTGCTGGAAGACTGCTAATGATGTCAAGTCGTTCTGGCTATGAAATAGTCGAAAGTTGCTGGCTGAAAAGACTGTGTAAATTATGTAATGAGTCATTAACAAGTTAATCAACTTTAATTCAAGAGTTTTGAAGGAAAGCGTAAGTGATTTTGGGGTTGTTGTTGATAGAGATTCATTTGTCATCATTTCTAGATAAAATTAGGCTTAGGAAGTAAATTATACATCTTAGACTGGATACATTTGTTTTAATCAGTGAGTCATTTCATGTGGCTAATTAGTATGTTTGCCAGACGGTCAAGGTGAGCTAATTAGGCTGTAGCCATGAACTTGCTTAGTACAGTTTTTAAAGGTGGCTAAGCCTAAGGTTAATTGGATTGTGCAAGTTAAAACGATTATTTTGTCTAATGACCAGTTATAATGATGTGATGAGTAACAATATATAAGCTGGAAGTTGATAACATCGAGGTACACTTCTTATCCGCTGGCGGACTAAGAAAGATAACGATTTGTATTGAGTTTAAAGTCATGTCTGAGAAAAAAGTAGAAAATAATGGTGGTGGGGTCAGGGGAAGGAAATACTCAGTATGGACTATAGCGACATTCGTACTGGGAGTTGGTCTCCAATGGATTATCCTCCGGAACGGGGGAATAACAGGCCTAATGGGAAGACTTGGAATGGGGTAAGTTGAGACTCATATTGTATTACTAATTACTAATTACTGTTCCTAATGTTCCTAATTACTAATTAAAATATTGTTCTATCATAGGTCACAAGAAGTGGGTGTCACCGGCTTAGCTAAAATTCCCCAGAAGGTCGTGATTGGAGCTGTGAGCTGCCAGAAGCCTGGAACTGGAAATGTCTACAATGAGAGAAACTGCTTTAATGATGAAGTCAATTATCGTATCTGCCCTTCTCTACGATATTCCGCGACTTGAATTCCGTTTATTTCTCGAAGATATGCCTGCAGGAAGGAAATTCTTCCGGGGAAAGTTGAAGGAGTGGGGATTCCCAAAGGACAACCTTAAAATCTCCTTGTACTATCATTCGGCAATGGACGCTGTCCCCGAAAAATACCATGACAACATGATCTATCATAAGCAATACCGGTGTGGATTTGTTCGCCATTTCTTTCCTGTGTGTAGAGAAGTGTATTAACTAATTATAGAAATAATTTACAAGAAAATAACTTAAAATTCAATATGTTTCCAGACGGCTTTACCTGGAGTGGATTCAATCATCTACTTGGACACCGACATGATCGTCACTGGAAACATTGGCTCTCTATGGAACCATCTTGGCAACATGACTGGCGACCAGATGGTCGGCGTTGCCCGAAACAACGAGCCTGAAGATGTTCACTACGACCAAATTCATCTTTATGGCTTCGGTGACATTCCTCATGTAGCTCCAAAAGGTGTCAACAGCGGAATGATTGTTATGAACCTGACCAGAATGCGAGAATACGACTGGCAGTCCAGAATTTCTAGATTGTACGAAGACTACATGAAGATCTCCGGATGGATTGAAGACCAACGTCTTCTAAATATTATCCTTTATTACGACCCAAGTATCCATCATTTAGTGCCATGTAATTATGACTTGATGCACACCCACTGTGATAAGGGCTGGGTTTGTCCGCCTGCGCTAAGTGACCCGCACGGAGTTCATGTCATTCACGGAGCCGGAGACCAGTTTGATTTGGGTGGCAGCTACCATCCCATTTATGAAGCCTACAAGGCTGTCAATCTCAAAGGAGACGTTTCAAAACGGTTTTTACTAAATGAGTTGGCCATCCCAATCAGGGCAGCATACAACCCAAACGCTGTTTCAAAGTCGAAACCGGATTCTCAGTGCTATGGAACCTTAAACAAGCAGTTGTTCAAAAACTGGGACTCTCTTCTTAATGAGATCGAGAGGAGTTAATGCAAGCCCAACTGGTATAGATAAATTATCAATTTATAAAACTGGAACGATGTTATGTTTTATTCTGTTTTACAAGTCTTATGAGCAAATAAAGAATTATCTCTACTGGAATTGAAAAAACAACACAATATTTGGAACTCCGGCTGAGCCAAATTTGTTTTTTTTTTACATCAATTGGTTAAATGCTGATTGCTTTCTCCTGAAGTTTTACGATATATCTGTAATTGTTACATATGAGAAAATATGATAAGCTTTTGGGTTTAGTAAGGCACATAAACCACGGGTAGGAAACAAATAAGAAAACAATTTTAATTTAATGACTTTTTATAACAGAAGGAATATTTCAGTGTACAGTATCAGTTAATTTTCAACAGAATATTTAACGGGCTCAAATATTCTCTTTTAGCTAATTCACCATAAACAAGTTTAGTTTAATAGTAGTATCGAAATCAATACAGTTTAAAATGCATCCGAATCTAAGGACTCTAGTTGTATTTGTTCTTTCCCTTAACCAGTGGGCGAGTCCTGATCCTACTCTGCTTGTTGGCCCAATGTCTGGAAAGCTCTTTAGATTATCAACTACCACAAAACGCCAGAAACTACGGTTGTCATGGCATAAAAATCTTATAATTATTTACACATTTGCATCGATATGTGTTGCCACTAAATGGGTTAAACTTGTTCCCTGGATTAAGCAATTTGAAATCTCGAGCACTCAAGTGTTTCGAATTCTTTCACTTCTACCTCTAGTTTCGTTTAGTCCACTAATATACTTTGTGCTAACTACGGACTCCACCCTCTTTATTACATGCAATCAGCTTCTTGAAGTGAAATCTACAATTCAAACAAGTAAGTGATACTTAAAGTCACGAACGAACAATATTAGTAATTTTGTTTTTGGGTACTGTCTTCCTTAGAAGTTCCTGCAGGACCTGAGGAATTCTACACATTTGAAATATTTATGCTTGCATCCATGTGTTTTGCCCCACTAGTACCATACTTGTTAATTGTTGGATGTCTGTTTGCTGATTTGGATCCTATGACTTACATAATACGTGAAATGTCTTACAACTGTGTCTTCTATATTTTTTTATGCTGTGCGGGTTGGCATCATAATTTGTGTTAGTTTCTTCGCAGCTCGATTAGCCATTATGAATATGATAATTGTGTTTGTTCTTTGTATAAACATGGAACGGCCTTTGGAGCTACTTTTCCATAATCAGATTGATACTATGAATTTGTACAGGTATCATAACCAGATAAAGCTTGCATTTCAGTTGTCGTCAGGTGTTATGCAGCCACTAATTGCACTCGGATTAGGGCTTATGTACGTAACGAGTATTTTTATTCTCTGGATGCTAACCGCTCATTCAAATGATACTGCGATATGGTTGCATGTAATTTTGTTGTTGATATTTTTACTGGCCTTAATTTGTACATGGGTAGCACTATCAATGGTGAAAGATATCAATAAGATGTCTGTCCACATCAAACGCAAATATTTGATTGACGCATGTTGTCATTTGGATGAAGCAGTAACAAAGACAGAAAAACTGGTGAAAGCAATAGCAAAAAGATTCATTCAAGGAATGAATCCCTTAAAAGTTTCCTGCGGCTTGTTTCACGTGATTGATACGACATTTGTGGTGGCGTATTTTGCAACTATGAACTATCGATGGATAGATGCAGTCCTGGCCTTCCGGTAGTAGGAAATCCGCATGTTATTTACGACAAACTGAAGTAACGAACTCTTGCCATTACAATTAAGTGAACAATGAACCCATAGTCCTTTATTGCAAATTGTGTGGCTGTGAAATAGAACAGGATTTTAAAGACTAGAAGCCACCAATTCTTGCAGGGTATCTTGGTTTATAGAAAGTGGTTTAAACAACTTAATGGGACAAAACAGAATGAATAAATTAGTAAGCGAATCCTAGGACACGGACGTCTCACATATTGCTAAAAGATGTCATAGTTACAATAATCAAAAGCTCTACCTTGGAAAACATCTGAAGAGATATTATTGGCCAAAATGCTAGCCTTAATGTGATGTAATATCAGCTTTATATGCATACCTTGTAGAAAACGCTATTATTAATTATTGTTTTATTGACACTGAATACTATTAAATTTACAACACTTTCCCTCAGAAAGTTAGCACAAGAGTTTAAGTACATAAGTAGGGTGACTAAATTAGTTGTAACACAAGCATGCAAAATCGTTACATGAACAGTTATATAGTAAAATTTAATATTCGTGTGTTAAGCAATGTAAAGTATTACATTATAAACGAATTAACATTATTATGGTCCGGTAATTTCATAAAACTACATGTCATTCACTGTATGTGCTCAGAGCTTAAAACACTATTTTGCAATTTAATCTATAAATGCAGCAGAACTCATACAAGAAATAAAGTTACATACTCACAGGAAATAGCAAGTCAGATCGAAAAGCAGCACCAATTGAGGGTATCCGTCATAAAGTTGCAAATATTGGAGGAATTGCATGGTTTTACTTTACCATGAACGCTTCAACACATTACGTATTGTAAGCTAACAAGATAAATGACGAAATAATAACGATTAACGTAGAGTAGCCCAGTGCTGAGCCCAGGTTGCAATAAACTATTCTAATTTTACTAATATCTCCATCACTTAATCCATGTGTTTGTCCAATACTCGGGCCAAGCTTTAGTTTGATTGTTACTGTTTGATTTTTCCCATAGTGTTGAATATCTCCGTGTGTTATGCTACCGTAATCGTAGGGAATGTTGCGCCAGCCGAAAGTTGCATTAGAATATTTTAGAAAGTTGTGCGTCTGGTTGATCTCAATGTTGCTCCAAATTATCTCTACAAACTGATCACGGTCTGGACGTAAATGTTCTTCATAGAATCCTAATGTACGCATCGTTAGAAACGCAATGCGACCAAAGTGGATACAAGGCGTCTCTCCATCCAGGTATAAAGATTCGTGGTCCTTGCTGGTCTCCTCAAGATGTATAATTTGCGGTCCTCCTTTCACCCTCCCCAGATCAGAGTGGCATCAAGATTCTGGTTTCCCTTTATGGATCCGAACAAAATCAGTTTCATTTGTTCTGCTGATAAACTTAACACAAGTTTTACGAGAAATTTCTGCAAATACGCTCCCAATTACATGGACTTCAGCTCCAGCTAAATACAAAAAGTACAGAAACGAGTCAGAAGAAGATGCTGACAGTTATAATGATAATATATGGATAGCTTACTCAAGTCTTTATGTAATTGAAAAGGCACCGTGGCATTTTCCCATATCCGAATCAGTGTAGGACGACCAGAATACGAAAATATCTTTGTTGTTAGAGACAGCAAAAGTAACAATTTCATTGGAGTTTTTCTCATCATTCTGAACAGTCAAGCTGGACGGGTTTCGTACAGACTGGTGATGCTGAAAAGATTAAATACTTTAAGTTAAACAGTTGTAAATACCCTTGACCCTCGACTGATGATTTGTCCTGAGAATTTAACATTGAAATAACTGAGACTATAAATTTTGTATCACTGTTTACCCAATTCCACGCTCAAGTAGATAAAAATAGCTTTTGTGACAGATTTGCTGCGGTTCGTCATGAAACAGGAGCACTACTAATAAGGTGCGTTTTTGTGATCCAAACGAGTGTGTTAATATTTCGCATCTATATGGAAATGTCTTTAGTATTCAGGGTTAGCTAAATCCTTGCGTGACATGTAGTAAAATCTATACAAGTTAGAAAATATAGAGTAAACAAGGGTGTGGCCTGTATGTACCTATCGCTTTGATGAAATTTGGTCAGATGCACAAGCCGTATTACGACTGGTGACTGTGACATTGATCCTATTAATTTTGAACACGTATTGTTTCGCTGAGACGTAATTTTCGCGTCGTTAAAGATTTGCAACATGCAGACTCCATATCGAGTTAAACACGCAAAACTACCGCAGTCGTGTAAAACATAAAGCGAGTAGCCCGGATATGGGAATTTTATAATGGTTACAGTTTTATATAATTGATAGGGTTTCAGTTCTGAGCTGTGCGTAAAGCAAAAATTCCAAGAAGCGGCGGCTTCAAGGTGAAAGTGGGATAATTGCTTTCTTGCGTGTTTGTAATCTCTAGTTACGGAGAGAATTCTTTCATTAATATTTAATACCTAATTGAGCTTTCGGAGATTTAATATGCAATAAGCATTTTAATAACTTTAAAGAGTAATTTACCCGGAAACCAATTCAGTTTTAGGAATTTAAAAACTATGCAATCATAACAATAATTTGTACAGAAAAACCAACCGGTAAATGAAAGAAAGGGCAATATATTAGAGATTCATTGCACAAGCTGAGCTTAAAAATATGGAGAACGTTAAAATATAAATTCCCGAGTAGGTTGACTAAATATTCAATTGTTTGTTATTGTAGTCTTATACAAAGTGGACTGCGGAACTAATTTATGTTACGAATATACAACAAGATATCTTAACTACTTAACGGGATTAGTGCTGGATTGGAACCCCTTCCAGAGTCGTATCGTTAAAGAAGGCTATTATGATGGATTATAGTTACTGTGACTAAAATTGAAAATACTTCTCCAGGTTTGTAGGATCTGCATATTTTCAACACTTCACTTTGTTTCCGAGAATCTTTTTCAATATATCAACCGGAAACGACATTTTAACGCTATTTTTTTGTTGTAGTAAAACCCTCATCTGGGCGAAGGAGGTATTTGGAGGAGGAGGAAGACAGATTACCGAATTGATTGACTTATTATTCAATGGTGTTTTGTTTTCTTATAAAAAGTTCAACGCGGAACTAATTTATGTTACGATTGAACAACAGGATATCGTGTCTATTCAAGTGGATTAATACAGGAGCCCATTCCTCATTAGTATCGTTCTGGACGGATATTGCGATTGTTTATGGTTTCTTAGACGTGTATTACTGACGCTAAAATGATTTACCTAGTGACTATAGTTTTTGTATTTTCAACCTTCCACTTTGTTTCCGGGAATCTTTTTCAATATATCAATCAGAAACGATATTTTCACGCTAATGTTTTTGTAGTAAAACCCTCCCGTGAGCGAACTAGGTATTTGGAGGAGAACTATAAATGGCAATACGCACATAAATTTGTTGCTTGCCTTCCAAACAGTGTTGTTGGGCATCCCCAGCATTCCGATGTTACTCTTACATGGGTTATAAAAGAGACCGAGTTTGGGTTAGGCGACATGGGACCACCTTGGGAGTTTTTTGAGAGAAAGCTAACCCTACCCAATCATAAGTCTCAAATGCTCTCCAACCAACTGCAAGCCTCGGACAAAAGGGAATCTGTCACGTTAGTTGTAACGGACGTGTTTCAGGTGTCATTCGGACCAAAAGGTTACGCAGAGGATAACCAATTCCACTTGTTATGGGCTGACTGGTTTATTCATATTACGTCATTTAGACAAGCTGCTCTCAGCCATCGTCACCTAGTCATCCTTGCTTTCACCCATGAAGATCCTGATATATTTCGACCTTCAGACTACCGTGAAGGTCTTTTAATGGCCCCTTACTTAACCTTCATTACTCGAGTTGTGAAAGGTTCTGGGTTGGAAATTGATAAGTCCTGGACGCCTTGTTACTACTGTGACAATCTTAGGCGCTCTTACCTTGACGGAGACTACTTTACAGAGAAATTCAATTCAACTTTGTACCACGGAATTAACGATGGATTTGGGCAAGAATCAGGATTGTTGAGCTTTCACGCAGATGCCGTTCCCGGACTTGACTTCATGGACAAAACTTATTGTAAACACTCATGGAAAACACTTTACCGTACATACAACAAGAATGGAAACGAGCCTTGTCGAGAAGCCCGCGGTCTAACTGCCAGAATAACAGCCGAAGCTTTAAACTTGACCACATCATACGGAGGAATGGTCATTCCTCAACATACAAACCAGTATAACGATGTTCAGATACGCTATATATTCATTAATGAGTATCTCGCCCAGATTCCTCCCGAAGTCTACCAAATGATACTCTGGGATCACTCAAAATATGTATTCAAATACTGCACACATAGATCAAAGTTCACAGTTCAGAATATATTTCAAATTCTTGGACAACCATTTGATAAATGCACTTGGATATGCTTACTATTTGTGATAGTTTCCTTACTTGTTTACATCAGAGAAGAAGGCGGTCCCAAAGGTGGAACACCCTCTTTACAGCATATATTGATGGAAATTGCTGAGTTACTTTTGCAAAGGTCAATTCAGAAGGAAAACCAGGTTAGAATCACAGCTCTATTCGTGTTCTTCTTCATAGAATTTTTCTACTTAGGATCTGTAACCGAGGGCATAATAGCACCTCCGGCCAGGCATATTATGGAGACTTTGAGTGAAGCCCTGCTAAATGGATTCAAGATAGTCTCAGATTCTTCATTAAATGAAGGTTTTCAGCCAATCAAAAAAGAACTTTTCAAGGAAGGATTTCGGTATAATTTAACAGAGTCAGATGGCAGACTGAATCCGAAATTTTATAAGAGTCCAAAAGACAAATCGACATTTACTAAATACGTGTCGCCATCATCGTGGTATTCATTTGAAGGCAGATCCCATATTCGATCTTTTAATTCGGATGATGGTAAAACGTGTGACTACGTCATTCGGGCATACGGACAGCGCATCAGTATGATCCGACTTTATTCAACATTGAAGCAGAGAACTGGACAATTACTTCAGTTAATTTTGTATGAGTCAGGAATACGCTTCTTTTGGATGCGACTTGCAAGCTTTCATGCCAACGCATTCAGAGTTAAAGAATTACGAGGCGTTAGTAACCTGTTTGTTTTAAAATTTGATGACGCAAGGTTCCAGGCAATTTTGAAATTTTTAGTAGCAGGATCATGCATAGGATTTATTATTTTGTTGATTGAACTTACACTAGTTTTCACGTCATGGAGAAATACTTTCACATTCGTACGTACGTGGTTGAGTACTTGTGTGTGGAAATTATCAACTAAAAGAAAAGTCAGGAGATTGGAACATGGAAGATTTTCTCTTTTCATAATTCGAAGTAAAATTAATACCAGGTCTTTTACAAAGTAATATAAAGTATTATGTGGCCTAATGATGACATTAAAACGATAAGGTCATGTTACGAGTGTTACGACGAAAATAATTCATGTCAGTGCGTATTGTCATGCAACATGCAACTACTGCTTCGACACATAGACTAAAGTCTCTTAATTTACAATGCTATACTATGATAATTTAACGTATCAGAGCCTTAAATCGAAAGGAAATATTTCAACAAGGCTCATATTCTGCAAATGCTAATCAATGAATGAATATATACAACAAATTTTCAACAGTGGATATTATAATAAATCATAACAACCATCATTATCTTTTGGTGTCCATACGGTGCAATTTTTTACGGGACTCAACTGAGCATTTTATTGATATACCCTTCTTTTTATCATCACACATTACTTTTAACAATTAACCAACTGCATTACATTATCCAATTTTCATTAAAGAAACTGACCGTAACTACGGCAAGCTAAATTTAAAATTTAAACTACTTGTTTTTTTTGTATCAAGGTCACACGAAGACAGGGAAACAAGGGGTGGTAAGTGATAACAGTTTATAATTAGTAAGCATGAGATAAATGGTTCCTTGCTACTCTGCACATACATTTTAGCAAAGTTCATGTCATATTTTATCTTTAACCTAGTATTTGGGATCGGTAAGGTAATTTTATAGCACCTGAATCCTTTATTGTTTTTATTCATGGATTAACTCCAGGACATGGATCCAGAGATTCAGGTAAACGTTTGTGGCAGGTTACCCCAAAGTTACCCTATAGATTATCCCTGAAGCCAGAGAAGTTACCCTTATCCATGGGAAATTGGGATAGGGTAACACGAGTCGACCCCAAGAATTATTCGGAAGAACATTGTAATGAAACTTAAATGAATAGAATCAGTTCAAACTCGAACCTTGTCAAGGAAACAAATATGTTGAAAGATACATCTAATAGTCAATTACTTTATGCATAACAATAATATACTGTTGTAGGACTTGGAGAATCAGCAGCATCGCTTCATTCTGCAGTTCGCCATTATGCCGAAATTACAAGTAGTGTGCTCGAAGTGGAAGAAGACGTTGCGTTGGACCAACGTTGATCACAAACGAACAAAAAACTGACGATGAAAACACCGATAAAACGAAGAAAGCTGTGAAGCTCTATAAGTTCGAAGTGGTCAACTTTAACTTCGAAGCACGGTATGAGAATTCAGTGAACCCGTTTCTGTCGCATATCGAGCAGGTGGCTAAGCCTGTGAGGACTCGATATATATTAGGAAAAAGTTACTTCGATCGGGTGCGCTTTCACCTGAGCTAACCGAAAAATGCACAAATGATATGTAGGCTCTTTGATTCCTGTCAGCCGTATGCCGGGCAATATGAACAATTCGATCGGAAATATGAATACAAATATGAATTAGATAACGATTTAGGTTTTAATGACTAAGGTTAAAGGAACCAAAGCCAGGTCTGCAGTAAATAGTTACGTTTCCAGAAAACAGGATAAATTCTGAGGAAAAATTCTCAGATAGAAAATAGGTAAGAGCTAGGCTCAAAGATTCTGTCTGGAAAAGATCAGAGTTTTGGTAAGTGTACGATATAACAATGATCATGACAATGGAAAACGGCTGGCTTTTATACTCCAGCCAAGAGTTACTTTTGGGTATGTGAAACATCCAAAAGCGAACAATGAAGTGAATATGCACACTTCATATCATGCACTAAAAAGTAGGATATTTTAATGTCCAATTCCCGAGAACCTGACAAGTTCGTCGTCTATAAATAACTATGCAGACGAGCTTTTTGGACTGCTTCCAGTGGATCCAAAGAAAGCTCATTTTATGGAGAGTGGTGAAGCACAAGATACGGAGGCTTCCGACAACTTTTAGTTTTTGTTTTGGTGAAGATAAACACAACTTTGGAGACGAGGGAAAGGATCTACGCCGGTTGATTCTGACACTGATATCGCCATTAACCTTTGTTATATTTTATTACAAAATTTGCCAGTCACATGAATTATTCTGTGAATTAGTCTATGAATTATTCACCAAAAAATGAGTTTTTAATGAATCTCGTAGCTGCTTGAATGTTCTTTTTTTAATGTACACTCTGACAAAATTGAGTTAATTTTATTGGGCCCGGTTTTTTTGTTATTGTATTGGGATATAAAACTGTCACCCAAAGTTCTCAACTGTTAAGCGAAACGCAAGTTCCACGTAAAAAACGAGTTCATTTTGATGAAATCGAAACTAAACTTTGTATACATAAAAACGTTGGACTAATTAGTAGAATTTGATTGTGACGGGGTGTGGGAAGGTAATCCGCCCGAAATTGAATCGGGTTCTACCTTTACCTGAAGTTCATCTATCACCAATGTCTCTGAAACTTAGGTGTCTGCGTCCCTGTGTGCTGAGGCTCAAACAACAAAACTCTAAATCCTATTACGGACTCAGGTTTGGAGCAATTGCTATTATTCACATCTAAATTATGAAGTATGTGAAACTTTTACATCCTTTAAAAACATAGTCCAGTGTCGTACAGCACAGAAGAAATCCCAAGGTTTGTCAGTGAAAGCTTATACGTTACTTTGCAGAAGTATTAGGTTACATGCAATTGTCTTGAAACAATTTTTAATTGCAAAAACGCAATAATATTGAACTTGGCATTGTCTCCGACTGAAAAAAATAGTTAGTTTCCAGCACACTAATGATGCTTTGTTTTTATTTACTTTCTTGTCCTAAGAAGTGATAATATCTTGTTCAAAAATACCCCAAGAACCTGAACCGAAACACTGGTTATGATGTTACTCCATGGACACCTTATGTTATGACTCTTATTTAA